>OZ010737.1:172409581-172704581 GCA_963932295.1 Tipula lateralis
ACAATTATTAAAATTATTATTATGAAACGATTGCACAAAAACGAATTAAAACACTTTTTTGTCTAACACACAGCACGGATAAAATTACACTAATAATTATGCAAAAATTTTTTAATAAAATGCAAAAACAGAACGGAATATTTTTGACGTTTCAGGAATTACGGGATGTTGCAACACATTTTTATATAGATACCAAAACGATGGTGGAAATATGGGTTTGTTGAAACAAAATTTGAAACCGAAAAGTTGGTTTTTGCAGTACAACCTTCAGGGGAAATGTTTGCGTTTTGATTTTAATAGGCATATTTAGATTGATTTTACATGCAAAGTATTGGTTTTTGAAACCTAGCGAATCCACTAAGCCATTACTATATAAAAATGGAAATGTTGGGGTTTTGAAATATATATATATATATATATATATATATATATATATATATATATATATATATATATATATATATATATATATATATATATATATATATATAAAGTTAAGTTGATGTGGTTGCTATCGCACACTTAGACCAAATTTGATCCGTTTCACCACCGATCGCACCGCCCAAACGATCGAAGGTGAAAAACCCATTTTGCATCCTGCCTCGAATCGGATTCGAACCCGGTACCTCCCCCCGCTCCAACTGCCGCAGATTTAACCACTGCGCCACCTGGGCGGTTTATATATATATATATATTTATATATATATATATAAATAAATATAAATATATGTATATATGTATATATATATATATATATATATATATATATATATATATATATATATATATATATATATATATATATGTATATATATATATATATATATATATATATATATATATATATATATATATATATATATATATATATATATATATATATATATATATATATATTGTTACAGCTGCTAAATTGTCAATAGGAAAAAAAATACGATTAACGATTTGTTCATGATGATGACTCAGAGGATTGTTATTTTTTTTTTGGGAATCTCTCACTGTCTATAATCTTTATTTATAAATTAAAATTAGGTCATTGAACTTGATTTTATTTTTTGTATATTTGTTGTTGTGGCTGGTTATGTAAGCAAGGTCGATAACCGATAAATATTGTATGTAATTAATTGTTTTGGTATTAGGTACATTATATACATTTTTACTGCAAATTCAATAACAAGTTGGTAGCATATACGTATCTTCTTCTTCTCTTGGAGTTTTGAGATGTTGGACTCTGTATTATGTATAGCGAAAACCGGGATTTTATATACTCGTATAATTTTCCGTATTTCTGATCAAAAATTTTAACACATTTTTTTAAGTCGATCTTTTTATCTGAGGCTTCCGTGCAGCTTGGTGCTGATTAATAAAATAAATCAATTAATTCAAATTAATTTAAATTAATTGAAATATATATAAATAGAAATATTAATAAAAAAAAATATATAAATCAAAAAGTTACTGCACTAAGTTTAGGACTGAGCATTTTATCATCCTACAACGGGTTTATCCCGGCAAGCTGTGGTAAGTGATAAGAAACGAAAAACGTGGTCAAAGTGAAGTTGTTTAACACCTTAATTTTTAGTGGGGCCTTGTGGTAGCTGTCCTATTGGCCTGAATTACAAGACGCACATACATACTCCGGTGATAGCTATTGGAATTTTTTCTATTGTAAACTGGAATCCACAATAGTTGTATCTAGCTATTCATATTAATTCTTTAAGTTTTATCATAAGATATATAAATACATATATATAAGATATAAAATAGTGTGACGTGGTTTAAAAAAAACAGGGATTAGGGATATTTTTTTTTTAGCACTCTACCAAACAACACCTATGAGTACTCAAAGGGGCATTTTGGATTGGGTGAGTTTTAAAAGTAATTTCTTTTTTATACATTATAATATAATTTTTTTATTATAAACCCTAGTTTTTTTTGTTCCTCAATATTTTCTTACTTATAATATAAGAAATAAAGAAATAGTTAATTCGTTTAAAAATTAAACTATTTATGTATATATATTTTGAAATTTAAAGTGAAGTTTTTTATTTAATCATTTAATATATAATAAATAAAATAATGAAAAGGAATTTTTTTTTTTTTTTTTTTTTTTTTTTTTTTTTTTGCGGTTTTTACAGGCCATTATTGGCCCGTACCGTGTCAACAATCTGACTTCAACGGTTTCGATCACGAGCCAGATCTTCATACTGTTGCAAGCAGTTGGAAGATGCCAGATCGCTCTCTACGCCGTGGAGCCATCGTCGCCGACAGCGACCTCTTCGCCTACCGAAAGGCGGCTCTCCCTTCAAAGATCGCTGTATCATTCGGTTCGGATCAGCACGCAGAACGTGACCGAGCCAGCGTATTCGCTGTCCTTTGATTTCATGCACGATATCAGGAATTTGCATTAAATTCCTGATCTCGTGATTGAATAGAACTCGGTAAGTGCCATCGACGTCGCGTTTTGGACCATATATCACACGCATGATTCTTCTCTCGAATGTTAGAAGCCATCTTTCGTACTCATCCGTCAAGGTCCAACTCTCACATCCATACATGACAACGGGTCTGATCAACACTCTGTACAGTTTTCAGCTTATCCGTATTTGCAAGATATTTTGATTTCAGCAGTGGACGTAGAGGATACAAAGCCCGATTGCCAGCGGCAAGGCGGACCTTGATATCCTCGCCCACACTATTATCGTGAGTGATGAGAGATCCAAGATACTTGAATCTCATCACTCCTTCAAACGTGTGGTTTCCACTACTGAAATCAATTGCGTCTTGGTCTCTAAAACCCGAGATTAGATATTTGGTTTTTGACTCGTTGATTTTGAGACCAACGGAAGCTGAACACTGTTCCAGTGGATCAAGTATCTCTTTCACTCCGTTGCCATTTAATCCAATCACACAGATATCATCTGCATAAGCAAGAAGTTGATTGGATTGTCGGAATAAGATATTGTCCTGAGGTGTTTCACTTTTACGAAGGATGTATTCCAACATGAGATTAAAAAGTATCGGGGACAGCGCATCTCCTTGTCGAACACCGGAATTGATTGCAAAAGTTCTCGATAGCCTGTTCTCAACTTTAACACAGCATTGTGACTGCGTTACTGTCATTTTACAGAGATGTACATATTTTTTTGGTATTCCTAAATATCCAAGCGCATACCATAGCCTCTCTCGATTGATCGAGTCATAGGCTTGCTTGAAATCTAGGAATACCTGGTGTACATCGCGAGATGTTTCGTAGTACTTGGAAAGAATCATCCGTAGCGAAAAAACTTGATCAGTGACTGACCGATTTGGACGGAATCCTCCTTGGTAGTCACCGACAATTTCCTCCGCTAGAGGAGTAATTCTTCCAAGATAATGTATGACAGTAACTTGTATGCTGTGCAAAGGAGAGCTATACCGCGATAGTTCTCGCATTTCATGCGATCACCCTTTTTGAATATTGGGCATAACGCGGCCACTTTCCATTCATCAGGCATAACTTCATTTCGCCATACCAATCGAACAAGGTCGAAAAGACAGTTCCACAAAGTTAGCCCTCCGAATATCAAGAGCTCTGAATTAATGCAATCAACCCCTGGTGAACGATTTTTCTTTAATCTCTGCATGGCCATTGTGAATTCCTCATAGGATGGATCCTCAATGAACATCTCCGCGGTCCGTATTTGAGAGTATTCAAATACAGCTTGTGATACATGTGGAACATTAAGTAGATCAGAAAAATGTTCACGCCATGTATCGAGTACCGCATCGACGTTAACACAGAGGTTTCCATCCTGGTCCCGAATGGCAGTTGACCGAGATCTTAAGGTATGGTGCAATTCGGTGATTCCTTTAAAGAAACCACGCGAGTTGTGCTCATTGCTGAGTTGTTGTACTCTTAAGACTTTGGCCTTCCACCATTCGCGCTTCTTCTGTCTACAAATGCGTTTAGCTGTCCTCCTAGCAAGAACTGCTTTGTTTTTCCTTGCAATTGTAAACCGAGTCTGCGCTTCATTGTGGGCTATATTGCGTTGCTCAACAGCAAGACGACACTCCTCATCAAACCAATCATTTTTGGGCGTAGTTTTCACTATACCGAGAGTGTGCTGGGCAGCATCGACAACCGAGGTTTTCAATACTTCCCAGACACTGTTCACATCATCAGATTGGTATATGAAATTGGTTAATGAAAAGGAATTAAATTCTATTATTTGGTGATGAAGTTTTTGGGGGTAATTGGGGTACATGCATTTTCGAATACACGTAAAAAATCTGTCCAGTCTCTTAATAAGTAACGGCAGCACAAAACCCCCTAGCCAACTGTAGTCTACCCAAATATACGTGTGAGTGTTGCCGGAGACATGTAACAATATATATATATATATATATATATATATATATATATATATATATATATATATATATATATATATATATATATATATATATATATATATATATATATATATATATATATGTGTATGAATGGTGAGTATATATATATATATATATATATATATATATATATATATATATATATATATATATATATATATATATATATATATATATATATATATATACTCACCATTCATACACAAAGTCCAGCTTTATATATAAGGTCAATGACACTGATTATAAATATAAACAAAGTCAATCCAAATTATAAAATAATCTGATAATTACCCACAATATTGTTACCTACAAAATTATCGTAATAATATCCAATTAGGGCAATTATCGTTCATATTTCTATTTAAACCGAGATGTCAGTGTCAGCAAGAAAAGGGGAAAGAATTCTTACTAATCTGAGTGAGCTAGGTGCCAATAGTAAACATTTGTGCTAAAAGTAAAAATTTTGTAATAACGAAATCAAAGAAATTTGTTAATTGCTATTAAGAATCTCGAGAATCAATATCGAAAGCCAAGGGATAAAAATAAATTTGTATAGTAAAATTGGTGATAAATTTTATTAAAATTAAAAGTTAAAAAAAAAATCTTTAGTTTAATTAAAATTAAATTACTCAAATTGAGAGAGATTTGAGTAAACAAACTATATTGCACAAAAGAAACAAATAAAAATAAATGAAATAAGACAGAGTGGTAGGTTTGTGGCGTTCACAAATACGACGAATAGTCACGCCACAATAGTGAAGTATAAACAAAAATAATCGAAAAAGATGTCGAGTCAAATTCTGTAAATTCGCTAGAACTGTTGCAACATAGCTTCACAATATATATAGAAACGAAATGCAACACACATCAAGTCCGGTCGCATATGCCTGATGAGATGGATTTGAACTTTTCGAACACACAACGAGTCAATGACGTCATCAGATCGAAACCGGTCTAGCGAAACGAATATTACAGACCACATACAAAGATGCCATACAATTAAAGACAAACGTCTTCATCGGCTGGTTGATTCAGCGCTCTAGCTGTCAATCAATGCCACTCTGTGGAGTTCAAAGTTTAACTCCCGCCATTAATCATTAGCTGTCACGATTACAGCACCCTGCATCAAATCACACTTCAACATTAAATTTTATTATCAATTAAATTTATTATCAATTAATTTACATATTTCAGTGGTTCAGTTCCTTACCGTGAGTTGTTGTTAGAACTGAACTGTTTACAAATCTATAGGTTGATGTTTTATAATATCGTTCTACTATAACACCGACTGTTAAAACAAGAATTATTGTGTTAATTATTATAATAAATATATAAAATATGTTAGAATTAGAATCGGTATTGTTGTTGTTTAAAACTTCAGATGCCTCTGTTTCAATATATGTAACACCAGGGAAATTCAATGCATTTGTAATTAAATCACTCGTATCCCGCATAACAGTGATGTTGTGTTGTTTAAATCGTTTCAGGACCTGCCTTAAATCATTGCACAACCAGACATTATTCGAAATGTTAATCATATATAACCGCGGGAATAAAAATTCCAATTCATCGATTGTTTGATTTTGAATTTTATTCCCATTTACGTACAGTCGTAAATCAACCGAACCCGAAAAAGAATTTAAATTGATCCAACTTAAGTGATTGTGTGAAATGTCGAGAACTTCTAAGTTGTTCAGATTGGCAAATATTCGAAAGTCATCGTGTTTTAAATTAGTCGAACGTAATTTTAAAATTTTTAATTTCGATAACGACTCGAACACATCACTCTGATTATCAAAACTATTGATTGGGTTTTCGGACAAATCGAGAACGTTTAAATTTTTAAAATTTTTAATCATGGTAATGGTCGTCAGTGTATTATTTCGTAGTGATAGTTCTTGTAAATTACTGTCACTAATATGTTGAAAATTTGTCTGAATTATTTCGTTACTATCGGCGTGCAACACTCGAACGTTTTGATTTATTTCTAGTGTTCGGAGATTATTGCCATTCAACGAAATACGTTCAATGTTGTCTAAACTCGCGAATGAGATTTCCACAATATGATTTGAATTTAGATTTAAAGTTTTTATAAATTGGACAGTTTTTAAAACATTTTCATTGCATGACGTCATTTTATTATTATTTAATTTAAGCTCAGTTAAACTTAAATTTTTAAAAACATCACAACACTCGATCGATTCAATCACATTCCAACTTAAATCAAGTTTGTTGATCGATGTATTGCTAAACAAGATGTTTGGTAAAATTTTGATTTTATTACGAGATAAATTAAGACTTGACAATTAAGTTAGATTCCTAAATACATTTGGAGAAATTTGATCAATACTGTTATATGAAAGATCGATAAGAATAAGTCTAGCAGCACCTTCAAACACTGAACCGGTTAAGACGGAAATATTATTGTGCGATAAATTTAAATGCTTCATGTTAATTAGTCCCGTAAAATCATGACGAGCTATTTTTGATAAGTTGCAATTACTAAAATCGATTTTTGTCAATTTTGGTAGTTTAGTAAGTAACCTCTTTGGTATTACGAACAGCTGTGAGTTATTAAATTTTAACTGAGTTGTGTTGGATATATTTTCAAATTTTGGATAACCATTGCTGCCGACCATATAATTGTTGATTGTACATGCATTGTTTGTATTGGGTTGGCTTTCACTGCTATGATTGGCACCAAATGATGTGTGATAATGAAATCAAATAGAATGCTAGTAACACTCGGGCGCTGTTGGGAAGAATAAAATTAATGTGTTATTTGATACATTAGTAACTCAACATACCTTATGATTAAATTATTTATACATAGCTGTGATTAGATCATTAATTTGGTAAAATCATTCCATTAATTCAGTTAATTAAATGGGCAAGCATCGAGCCTATTTAATAAGTGTGAAAGTTGTGAAGCACGACACTTACATTTGGCTCAAACAGAGTAGTTAAATTCAGAATTGTTGTTGTTAAGTTTGTAAGTTATGGGATAAAAATTGGACAGGTATATGACGATGTACTATACGTTTTCTCTTTACTGAGAATAAAACAATGACATTTTCCATCAACGTAACCGCATACAGATTGAATGGATACATTTTGGTTGGACTATTAAAGGTTATTCGTGTTTATAGGTGAAGGTTTACGAAATAAAACAACTCAAACTTATTTAACCTTATTTATTTATTTATTTATATATTGCTTAATTATTAATAAACGATACATGAATAAACGATAGCTTAATGTTTAAATCACCCATAAATGAACTAAAACCGACACGCTCGAGACGATTAAGTGCGTTTATGGGACGAATTAAAAGAGTGGGTCTTAGCCAGAAATCCGTTAAGAAGTGCGGTGCGATGAACGATTAATACAAAATATGAATGAAATAATACTGACACATAATCATGATCATGACGACCTAGGTGTTTGTATAGTAGAATTCGAGAAAGTTGCACACATAAATTTGGAGCAAATTCTGAATACGACGATTGTGTAACTAAATTTTACTGAAATGCTAAAAATGCTTTTCCAAAACTGTAATAAATGGGATTTTTATATGGATATATTTGTTTTGGTGTTGACCAAAACATCAAATGTTTACTTAATGCCAGCATATGTTCAAATATCGGAATCCCAAAGCAAACATTACTAGCTTATATAATACAGTTCAAAAAATTACCTATTTCCTAGAATTTATCGAGTTTATACTGGCTTATCTGATTTCTACAACAGTATATGTGTATATCAAAGAGGGACTTAAGTTTATCAAGACACATACAATAATATAATTCACGACTTTCACCAAATACGGCCAAATCAGCTTGTATATAGTTTGAGGTAAAAGATGCGAATTGCGTTTGTATTATTTTAACAATAAAAATATTTTATGGCTTAAAGGTCGTGATCGGATCAATGAGACCTCACGAACCATTAAAATGTGTTGGTGCATATTGTAGGTCTTCGCTTTTTATGTCATCCGATGCATGTTAATGTTTAGTCAACGGCGAGAATAAACTTGCAGAAAACTGACAATATTTAAGTATAAACATTTTGACGTTTAAAACTTCAAATAGACTTCAGATAAATTGTCACATTATATGTTAACTGATTTTTCCACCATAACTTAAGTGAACCACATTCACGTACTCACTAAATTTGATTTCACTATGTCGAAGATGTGTATGATATTTGTGTTCACAAATATATTATAGAAGTTCCATTTACGAGTTATCTAATTAACAGTGCAAATATATTCACGTACGACTGATTCGGATGACGATGTGTCTCACTTTGATCACAAACTATTATTTTAACTGATTTTGAATAATGATCTAATCAACAACCACTATATTGTC
This sequence comes from Tipula lateralis, assembly GCA_963932295.1. NCBI lineage: Eukaryota > Metazoa > Arthropoda > Insecta > Diptera > Tipulidae > Tipula > Tipula lateralis. The sequence continues at coordinate 172,418,350 of OZ010737.1, forward strand.
AAAATGTAAATAAAAAGTAAACACTTTGACATACCCAATCATTTTGCTTGTCAACCGATCTACTGCCAAATAATAAATGCCGGGACAATACTTTATGTCAAGCATAGATTTATGTTTTAAAATGATAAAAAATTGTGTGACATCATTTCATTATAATTAAGTCTAAGATAAAAAGATTATTTCAACTGTATACATACTTATTTATTGATAACATACACCTATGTAAAATTAACCTGAAAATTGTTTCCGAAAAATGATTCTAAAAGGTGATTTTTATAGAGTTACAAAAAATTTTAAATCAGACCTAGAAATTATTTTTAACATCAATGAAAAGGGCTTTATTGGATCGAAAAATTTATGACATTAATGTTCAAATATAATTTTGATCGTGTGGCCACCACGGCAGGCGCATACAAGACGAAATCTGGAACACCAATGTTCACAAACTTTTCGCAGCATTTACGTCCGTATTTCCCCAATAACTCTTTAAATGTTGTTTTCCAAGTGCTCAATTATCTCTGGTTTATTGACGTAGACAAACGACTTTACTTAACTCCAAAGAAAATAATTCAATAGGGTTAAACCATACGATCTTGATGGCCAATTAATTAATCAATTACGCGAGTACATAACCATTAAACGAGTACATGAACAATGGCTCCACTAGCCCATAAATTGCACTAAACAATAATTTTTACTAAATAAACTTCTGGATTATCCTCATTCTAAAAGTGACAACGCCATAAAATGGACGAAATGCGCGATAAATTTGACGACCGCAACCATTATTTGTATAAAAACTTTCAACAATTTGGCAAACGTCTTTACTTCGAATTCAACCTTAGTTGTTTCCGAAGGAGTTACGCCTCCGTCAAATCCGTATTGTGGTTCCAAAATGGACCCTATCAACATCTCGGAGGAAATTGTCTTGAAGGAGTTTGCCAGTGACTTGGCTCCAATATTAATTTTATATATTAATAAATTTCTCTCCATTCTTATAACAACCGGCAAATAACAATTGTGTCAGCCGTGGCTAAAGTTTTTGAGAAATGCATTGATTAATAAAATAATTTCAGATAAACAGTATGGCTTCCGAGAAAGCCGCTCCACAACCGCGATCTCTTGACGTATATGTTGTAAACAACATATACGTCATCACCACGGAGAAGTCTTTGCCATCGCTTTGGATATACCCAAGGCTTATAAAAAAGTTTGGCATTAAAATATCATTTGTAAACATGCAGCATACGCCTGGAGATCAACGACTCACTCCCCAAATCAAAGTCCTTCAGGGGTCAGTTTTGTCACCAAATTTGTTTTTGTTATACATTAATGACTTGTTGGCTATAGCACTGTGCACCCTATCCGCATTGTTGCCGATGTTGCAACATTGTTCTGTTCTGTTTTATTTGAGGTCGGTTCTACTCCTTCGGTAGCTTCACGTAAACTCGGGTACCTCAATAGATGCAGACGGTTTTTTTAGATCGCATCAGGTTCTTCAGATATATAAAACCTTTATTAGACCGTGTATAGAATATTGCTGTCAAGTTTGGGGTGGAGCATATGGCATTGCTCTCCAGTTGCTGGATAGAGTGCAGTGGTTTGCCATCTGAATAATAGAAAACCTTAGACTTACGAAAGATCTAGACAGCCTACAGCACCACAGAGATGTTGCAGAACTCTGCGCATTCTATAGATTGATAAATGGTTATTGTTCTGCAGAATTATAGGAGAAAAAACCATCATTTGTTACGCCAGGACGGGCGACACGAGGATCGGTTGATGCGCATAGGTTTACGATGAAGTTGCCGAACTTATTTGCTTATATAAATTTCCAATTTTTATGTTTTATGGATTTAGATTAATTCGCTGATGCATCTTGTTGTTCGTTACGATTGTTCACTGTACCGCCAGGTTGATTGAAGCTGACGCTTCACCTTGTTTGTGTTAATAAAGATGGCGTGTCGTTATGAAGACACATTTCGTCAATGGAAGTCGTATAGTGTCTAGAACTATTTTTCGTTGTTCGTAGTACTAATGTTTCGCTTCTAATTAGGCAACAGTTTCGCGTATTTTAACGGGTGTGAAGATTCCGACAAATCGACAAAAATATAAATGTATTAGTATAACAACTGTACAGTAGGTAAATAAATTGTTATATTATTTTAAAATACCACCACATAAAACCACAGTTCAAAAATGATATATTTAAATGATTTCAATATGTAAAGTATTAAATTGTCCTAAATAAATTGCATATATCTTTTTAAAATTATAATTTATCTCTATTTATTATTTTCAAAAAACCTAAACACAAATTTAATAATATATATATACAAATTTTATAGTTCACTGTATTGAAATTTGGCCAAATTTCAGATTTGATCCTTGCCAGTTCTGATTACCTCTGATCCTTGCCAGTTCTGATTAATTGTTAAATGATGTTCGGTCAAGAATTAAATGATCTTTATTTTTTTTGGCAAGAATTATCCACAATGTCGACTTCGCAATTACAGCTCCATGCAGGCCTACACCAAACACTACAACGTATATTATTGTTCCCTCTGACTCGATATGGCTCATTTTAAATTGTATAATTATAAGAGGTTATGACCCACACTTGTGGGAATTTCAGGTTTATATGTACAATTTAGTCCACAATTATCGCCACGAATGTTTTTTAGCAGTCCTATAGTCTTTTTAGACTATACGAGTACACGTGGGTACCTGCACTGTAGCACTTGTGCAACCCAGGACATCTAAGTGCACCACATACCTGTTCTTCAATTATTTTTAATATAGACGCAATTTATCTATTAAAGAAGCAAGTGTTTCTTCAGACAATCCACCAGCTATGACTCTGCTTACTTACAAGATTTAGGAACTTAACTCATATCCCGTTAGAAATATTTGGATAAAAAAGTAAAAAAAAGTCTGTTAAGTTTCTACAACATAACCCTGTCGGCATCTCGTTAAGAAATTTGATGTTCGTTCATTATTGGAATTAACCAGACTCCATTAACTATGAACGGCCATGCACCACCACTCATAGATTCGAAAACGAGTTATTAGTCTGTCCTACTCATTTACAAGTATGGTCGAACCTGGTTAATTTCTCACTCCTGGTGGCGCTTTTCCGTGAATCACTTTAAGTATCAATTTCGCAACCATTCTTTCCCGGAGCCCAAAAGCTTTGGATCCCAGTAAGCGACTAAAAGTGCCATATATGTAGGTCCATCCAATTGCTAGCTCGCATCGTTTATGGTTAGAACTATTAAGTGCTTTCGGTGCAGGTGTTAAGACATCACCGGATGCGTCATCATCTGCTATTGCATATAATGGCCTTGAATTTAGTAATGCCTCAATTTGACTTACTAAAGTGGCCATTTCTTCGAAAGTCAAAATAGTGTTTGATGCCATTTTGACAGATGGGTTTTCACTGATTTCACCGCTGCCTCCCAAAGCCCACCAAAATGAGGTGACGCAGGTGGTATAAAATGCCATTATACCTCATGTTTTGTTAAAAATTCTGCAACGACAGAGTTATAATTATTGTATGATATTAAACGATATACCTCATTCAGCTTTCGTTTGGCCCAACAAAACTAGAACCGTTGTCGCTATATATGCTGGATGGAGCTCCTCGTCTCGCTACAAATCGTTTGATCGCCGCTATAAAAGCATCAGGGGACAGATCACTAACTACTTCGATGTGAATAGCCTTCGTCACTATACAAATAAATAAGGCCCTTATATCCCTTTGTCAATCTTGCGCCTCTTCCTCTTTACGAAGCTAACTGTACAGGTCCCGCATAATCAACACCACATGAAGTAAATGGTCGAGCTGCCTGTATCCTTGATATTGGTAAATCTCCCATTAACTGCTTGGATGTCTTCGCGTTGGTTTTGAAGCATATTACACATTTGTTCACAACTTTTCTGATTGCACTTCTGCCTCCAACTATCCAACATTGCGGCCTCGTTAAGTGTAAAGTTAAAGTTATACCAGGATGTAAGTTTCGCTCATGCATGTGTGTAATTAAAATTCGGCTTAATGTATGGCCCTTTGGTAGAATTACCATTTGCATCAATAAATGGTGCCCAAGATAAAATGTCGTTGCTTCTTTGAATAAGTTTTCCTCTCTGCGAGCAATTTATTTCTTCTTTGAAAGATTCCCGCTGCACATGCTTGAAAATAGTGTCTCTGGCTGTTCGAATTTCGTTCACAGTAAGAAATCTGGACATTATATCACTCGCAGTCACACGTAAATTCCTAAAGAATCGTAATACATTTGCTAAGATTCTTAAAAGCATAGAATAAGACGAGATCCTGTTTATTAATAGGTCGATAGGATGTTCCTCCTTTTGAGCATTGAGCACTAAGAGTTTTGCCTTTTTTCGTTCTTCAGCTAAATGTTCCCCGTGGTCATATATCTCATCTTGAGAAGTAAACGTAAATTCAGGATCTTTTAACCACTCTGGACCGTTCTACCATATATCTAAATTGATAAGTTTTGATGGAAGTATCCCTCTAGAAGCGCAATCCTCCGGGTTCTGCTCTGATCGTACATGGTTCCAATAATTCCTCGGTAATTGGCTTACAATCTCTGTCGTATGATTTGCTACAAAAGTTTTCCATCTTGATGGGTAGCTGGACAACCACATCAAAACAATAGAAGTATCCGTCCACCCGTAGCATTTCATTGGATACTTGATGGCCTCTTTAACCAGCGTCAGAAGTTTGGTTAGCAAATGAGCTCTACATAGCTCGAGTCTTGGTAAAGATAACTGTTTAATGGGCGCCACTTTGGTTTTTGATGCCATCAGACTCACCGTAACTGCTCCGTTTTCATGTAGTGTTCGGCAATATACTACGGCATTGTATGCTTTCTCACTTGCATCTGAAAACCTATGCAACTCTATTTGGCCGTCCTGTGGAATATATCTCTTAATTTTTATATGTTCTAAAGATTTTAAGTCGTTTTTAATTTGTTTGTAGATATTTGCTAAGCTGTCTGGTAGTGGATCATCCCAGTCTAATTTCATTAACCATAGATTCTGGAAAATAATCTTCATCAGAATGATTGATGGAGACAACCAACCAAGCGGATCCAAAACTCTGGAGTATTCCGAAATCACTTGTCTTTTTGTGGGTTCTCCGTTGCTTTCTAAATTTAATTGAAATCCAAATATATCTTCTAGAGTATTCCATTGAAGACCTAGAATTTTCTTCTCCGTTGAATTGTGGAACATCAAAATTTCATCTGTATCTTCTACCGACGTAATATCAGATAAATTTGACTTCCACTTTCTTAAATTAAACCCGCCAGTTCTCAATAATTGGTTTATTTTTTCTTTTAGGTGTTTTTAGGTGTTACTTCTTCCACGGTATCTCCTCCTGAGATGAAATCATCAACATAGAAATCATTCAGTACCCGTGGAATTATATCTGGATAGTCTTGTTGAATAGCCAAAAATAAAGAACTAGCTAATCCAAAAGTAACTGTTTTTAGTTTGTTGTGCTTGAGCTCATCAGTCACTTTATTTCGCCACAAAATTCGCTGAAATTGAGTATCACTTTCACGAACCAGAACTTGATTCTACATTTTCTCAATGTCCCCTGTCAATGCTATTTTATAGTTACGGAATCGCATTACAATGGTCCATAAAGTTGGTTGTATGGTTGGACCGATTAACATTGTGTTATTTAGTGAGATTCCCGTTGAAGATTTTGCCGAACCATCAAATACCACTCGCAGTTTAGTAGTTTCATTAGACTCCTTTAACACACAGTGATGGGGCAAATAAAAACATTTTGAATCATCGATAGTCTGGTCAACTACTTCTATAGGTTCCAAATATCCCCGATTGATATAATCATTAACAAATTTAGTGTATTCATATTTAAGTGATTGATTAGCTTGCAGCTTTCTTTCTAATGCTAAAAATCTCCGCTTAGCTGCATTCACCGAGTTACTCAACTGAGCAGCATTTTGCTTGAATGGGATTGCTATATCGCCCATCGTCATTTCTTTGGTGTGTAGCTTTATAATATTCTTCACACTCAGCTTCCTCCGGATCCAAAATATGAACATCGGGTATTTCTTCTTGCTCAAAAATACGTTTCATGGTGTTATTGATATCGACATCTATTTGCAAATTAAGAGTATAATTATTGACTTGTATTGTCCCACTTGTCACCACGCTATCTCTGTTGGTTATGATAGACATAATCCATCCAAACATTGTCCGTTGCGCAATCAAAGTCTTGTCCGAATTGGTTAGCTGCCCATTTCTCAGTACGTGGAAGAATCTATCAGCACCAATCAAAATATCCACTGGTCCAACTTGGTTATATTTAGGATAAGCTAATTTTAAATCATTGAGAAAACCATAATCTCTACATTGAAAGTTAAAACTTGGCAGTCTATTTGGTAGTTGATCTATTATAAGTACGTCAATTTGCATAATATCCAATGAAGAATGCACCGAATTCACTTTGATAGATGCCATCCCTCTTGTAGTCACCTTTCTTGACGTTAGACCCGTTATCACAATGCTCGCCTTTGATCTAGGGAGTTTTAAACGTTGCATGCATGCCTCTGTTATAAATGAGGCTTGTGACCCCGAATCTAATAAAATTCTGCATTGCTGCCTTTTACCAAACAGATCAGCTACTTCCACTATCGCGGTTGGAAGCAAAGATTGGAATTTTGGTATGTTTGCCTTAATATCAGTAACTACACTCATCTCAGATATGTTTAATGTGTTACCGCTTATTGATTCTCCGCTAGTTGCACTAAGTGATTCTTCAGGATGCAAGGTTAAATGATGTCTTCGACCACATTTACCGCATTTATACTTCGATCGGCATACAACCGATTGATGAGAAGAAGATAAACAATTAAAGCACAACTTCTTTTCCGCTACCAGTTGTCTCTGCTCAGCAATTGGTAACTGCAAATATTTTTCACATCTCCATAAATAATGCTCTCCCGAACATAACGGACACGAAAGTTTAGTTACATGTGACACCAATGAATTTACTCGTTTGATTGAATAGGTCTTTTTTTGTTGCATGGAGCTTAGGCTTTCTAAAGCATCGTTTCTTTTATTTAAAAACGCCAATATTTGGTCAAAACTTGGGAAATCTTTCTCTGTGACTTCATGAGCCCAAGCCTCCTTTGAATCGTTGTCCAATTTATTGACTAAAAGATATACAAGATATGGATCACGACCTTCAGCTTCCTCACCCAGTACCTTCAAGCCTCGTATAATCTCATCTGACACGTCCGATAAATTACGAATTAATTTCGCGCAACATTGTTGTCTGCTCGGTTGGTCTAAAAATCGCTTTAATAAAGTTTGAACTACATGGTTTCGTTTATCATATCTCGCTCTTACCTTCTGCCAAGCTTCATCATTATTAGCATCAGTCACTGTGGGATGCTTAATTAAAGTATATGCATCTCCTACTCCTTTAAGTAAGCTTTTGAGATATTGCAACTTATGCACCTTAGAAATCCGTTCGTTATTATGAACTGAGTTCTCAAACAGATCCCGGAACGACGGAAAATCAGCATAATTTCCACTAAAATTTGGAATATTAACTCGAGGTAAGCGGACTTCACTTTCAAGTTTATTCATAGAAGCGATTTCTTGCAAAAAATGGCCCCTATTTAATATCAATTCTTCTACAGTGTGATTATCCTGGTTAGCATTACTTTCTTCCTGCTGCTTTTCCAATCTTATCAATCTTTGCATTAACGTGAAGTGTGCCTCTTCGATTCCATCCACTATTTTAATATGCGCGTCATCATATTTGTCCTTTAAAAATCGTTCAAGCGATTGAAACTCTTTCCACTCAGTCTCTAGGAGTGCCAAATAAGTTTTAATTTCACTACTTCGTGCGTCGGCTGTGAAATCTTCTGTCTCAGTTAGGAAATTTTCTAGATTTTTGAAGATGCGTTTTAATGCTCGAATCTCTGCCAGTATGATGATTCGTAATTTAATTTCACTTCAGGTTTTTACTACCCAAGAGTACCCCCAAAGTTGACCCCAAAATTCTGATTCGAAAATATCCGGCTCGAAGGACCAATGTACAGTTGGCAAGGTACTCCGTTGACGCTCTGTTGATCTGGTTGATTCGCCGTGTTAAACCAGCAAGATTCATTGTATGAGGTTCAATCCAGAGTACAATGCACTGAAGAAATTTCTGAATTTCAAACCAGAATATAGCACCAAAATGAAGCGTATAGTTACTCTCGTATCCAAGGTAAGGTAAAGAATCCAAAATATCTCGTTGCGGTATTCAAATCGTTTCCAAATTATCCGGTCAGTTAATAAAATCACTGTTTATATAATATAATCACTGTTTATATAATATATATTACTTTTATTATTCGCTGGTTCGATTCACGGTGGTTTGATTTAAAATAAATTTAAAATACAAAATTTTCTTACAAAAAAAAAATTCGCGCTATTCGCTAAAAATATAAAATAATAGAAGCGCCAACTCTGATTTGAAAGTTTAGGTATCCACATCACAAACATACATACTTACAGAAACATATATGTATAACTATTGCATTTTAGAATGTAATTGTGTGTAAAATAGAAAATAACAACTCAAGTATTGAAGCCTTGTGATCGAAAGAGATAATATGGAATATACGTTTATACGTTAGAGAATTTTACGATTTTATTTGCATCTACATGAGAGTCGTGGGAGAGTTGTTTCTTTGGTTGTCTTTCTTTGTGGCCTAGCGTTGGATTCACATCAGCTTCTACTTTAACTACTACTGCGTATACCGCTCGCCCATTGGCAGCTATAAAGTTTATCGCGTTGATAATTCAGTTTTCAATGAACTCACTTGAGAAGATTGGCCATTACTTGTATTTTGTTAATATACTTTGCCTTTCAAATAACAAAACTTTTTTTTAATGAGTAATGGTCTAAAGAAAATATTATTGATTTTGAGATAAGATATATAAACCGTTTCTACTATGATTGAGAATATGTTCGAGATCACAATGAATGGAAACTGGTCATGTACACTACTACAGCAAAACATCGGAGAATCAAGAATATACTACGTAAAATTGTAACACCACTACATCGACTGTTGGATGTGCATGGAAAGTTCGAGAATCTATGCGATCTTGTATATAAGCGGAGTCAAATCGCTGTACCGGACACAGTTTAATTTTAACCAGTAAAGTGTTAAAGTGTTTAAGTGAAATAAAGTGAAATTTGTATCACAGCCAACACCGCCGTGGCAAGCGGCTTATCTTGGACAATTTATTGCGATTGAAATTTGTGAAATAAAGGAACGTCTGACTAAACTCTGTCGTTTAATTTTGAACCTATAAATTGGTCCCAATAATCCGGATACGAACATTTCGCGAATCGTAACAATATATTAAATTTAAGCATGTATTTTTATGTATTTAAATTAAACTCAAAAACTTATGTGCATATACTGAAACATATGAAGTTAATTTAACAGAATTATTAAATAAGAAACCTATTAAAATCAAAATATAAAATATTCCAATCGATAAATTCACTTTTCTTATTGATAATATATTTGTTGAACTTTTTAGCTAGTTATAAATTCGTAAATCTCATTGATAAGAATCTTTGTCGGTTGTATATAGATAAAGAATTTTTCAATGTGAATGCAATTTTGGTCAGTTTGAACAATTATTCAATTACCATTACCGAATCGAATTCCGTATTGGTCGCTTAATTCAGAAATGATAACTTTGGATTTGATGTAGTTGATTTTGAAACAAATAGAAACTGAAACCTATTTCCTAATTAATCAGTTACCCTTTTCACTCAATTATTTGTTCTATAAAAGTGAAACATCTCACTCTTATTCCGCCAATCCAAGTTATTGCACATGAAAATGATGTATCTGACATTGAATAAAATCAATTCATGTGTAAATCATATATGTAATTAAAACTTGGAGTGGAACAAGAGTGAGATGTTTCACTTTCATCGATATTGTATTCGAATATGTAATTATAAGTATCGGAGACGAGGCATCTACATCTCGAACGCTAGTTCAATACTGTCATTTTTCACAAATGCATTCAGTTGTTTGGTACTCTCAATATTCTAGCTTCTTTAGTCTCCTCGATTACTATAGGTAATTTATAGGCATTTCATAGCCTTCCGAAATAGGAAGCTTTTGTTTTATGAATCCGTAAAAATTCTCCAGTTTGTAAAGTTTGCGTGTCTTCAGTTTTCATGTAACATGATTTAAGTCGGTCTATGGTCACGCGTCTTCCATTCTTCAAATATAAAGTGTAAAATTAACGAGTGCGATCGATAACTAAAAATGGGTCTATGTGCATCTTGGGTCTATGTTTGTAGTATATTGCGACACCCGTAATGGCTAAATTTTGTGGAAGTGCCGTTTGAGGTTCGTTACAATGTCTGATTGTAAAATGATTTTCGTTCATACTGTCTAAACAAACTTCTGGCGTTATTTCAGTTCATCACTGTAAGTTCTTTGCAGTCGAATTAAGATTGAAGGACGGTAAGATAACGAGAGACTCGGGCCAGCGAGTATATCTATTAATCAATGTAACACAGTACCAAAGATTTTAAGACACGGGTAATTATATCGAGATAAATAATCGAAAAGATGGTAAATTATATGTGCTTGCGAGAGGTTTAGTGTGTCGTCAGACTTTAACTTATAAGCTAGCTAGCAACATTATTAAAGCCTGAGATGAACTGGATATCGGTAGTGAATTGAGCAACGAAATCGATTTGCCTTAACTAACGAGGATATGCTTTCTCCAGATTATGATTAAAAGCGTAGATCAGTGGTTTCTAGTCGTAAGATAGTGTGAAAATACAATCTTTGAGGAGGTATCGAAAATTTTTATACCCCAATAAGCCGCTAGAAGTTTACGATCATGAGCTCTATATCTTATCAAAATAAATGATATAGAGATCCTCTTCGTTGGGAAATGTGGAACAGCATATTGGATACATTAGGCATGTAGAAAATATTATATAGACGTGTTCAGATAAAATCACTTGGATGTCTTGTTGATGGCCAATGAAAAAAAACTACCAGAAACGAAAACTTAATAATCTTCCGTTATACTGCTTGCCTTAGTTGGTCCAGTTTTTTAATTCATACCATGGTGTCCCAGTTCTTTAAGATTTCTGAGAGGACTGCTTTTTTCATTTACACTAATTAGTACTTCTTGAAATCGCTCTTTCCATTCCTCCGAACTTTTTGATTTTCTTTGCTGAAGATAGAAAAGACTGTTCTGGATGGATTCTATAAACTTCTCAATAAATTTTCTTGAGTTCCTTTAAATACACTAATTTCCGATTTATCTCTGGATAAGGAGATCGATGGCCAAAGAGAGTAACATCATATAAGGGGCCATCCGAGATGAAACTTTTACACTTAGTCTCCGTGAAGCAAGAGAATATTAATTCTCTTGCTTCACGGACATTCAAAAGGGTGGTCTATTTCATACATTTAAAACCACTAGGCCAAGCGCAGAATATCTCTATCTGGATTGACCCTTTGATTTTATTCCCGTGTATATGTTGTTCTTGAATCAAAACTACATATTTAGATGTTTCAAATATTAACAGAAGCAGCGTAAAGTATCTAGGAGGTTAAAAGCAAGTTGCAAAAGGGTTGGTAGTGGAACTGCCTTCATAATATTTATATGTGTATGTGTTGATGTGGATTGTATATGTGTAGATTTGAAATAAATCAAAATAAATAAAATAAGATCGATTGGTAGTATCACATTAAATTTATTATCAATTAATTTACATATTTGAGTTGTTCGGACTATCGGGAATTATTGTTCCAGAACTGTTAATAACTCTATATGTTGATGTTTTATAATTTCGTTCTACTATTTGGACGACTATCAACACCAGAATTAAAACTATCAGTATTATAATAATTATATTTATTATGTAACTATTACAAGCAGTTTGATTGCTACTTGAAATTTCAGAATTTAAAATGCTTAAAGTTCGTTGAACGCTTGTTTCTTCCATTTCCAATAGAGTACTAACAGATAACTTTTCCATTTCCGATTCATAACATTGTATACCACGAAGATTCAGTGTACTTCTGAATAAATGATCCGTCTCCCTCATAACAGTGATGTTGTGTTGTTTAAATCGTTTCAGGACCTGCTTTAAATCATCACACAACCAGGGATTATCCGAAATGTTAATCAAATTCAACCGTGGGAATAAATATTCTAATTCATCGAATTGTTGATTTCGAATTTGATTCCCATTTATGTACAGCTGTCGTAAATCGTCCGAAATTGAAACCGCATTCAAATCGATCCATCTTAATTTATTATCTGAAATGTCGAGAACTTCCAAGTCGTATAGATTGGCAAATATACGGAAGTCATCGCGTTTAAAATTAGTCGAACGTAATTTTAAAATTTTTAATTTCGATAACGACTCGAACACATCACTCTGATTACCGAAACTAATGGTTGGATTTTCGGACAAATCGAGAACGTTTAAATTTTTAAAACTTTTAATCGCGGTTAAGTTCGTCAGTTTATTATTTCGTAGTGATAGTTCTTGTAAATTACTATCACTTATATGTTGGTAAATTATTTGAATTAATTTGTTACTATCGGCGTGTAAGAATCGAACGAATTGTTTTATTTCCAGTGTTCGAAGATTATTGTCATTCAACGAAATGCGTTCAATATTGTCCAAACTCGCGAATGAGATCTCCCCAATACGATTTGAATTAAGATTTAAAGTTTTAATAAATTTGACAGTTTTAAATATATTTTCATTGCATGATGTCATTTTATTATTATTTAATTTAAGCTCAGTTAAATTTAAATTTTTAAAAACATCACAACACTCGATCGATTCAATCACATTCCAGCTTAAATCAAGTTTGTTGATCGATGTATTGCTAAACAACATGTTTGGTAAGATTTTGATTTTATTGCGAGATAAATTAAGATTCGACAGTTTAGTTAGATGCTTAAACGAATGTGAATGAATTTGGTTAATTTTGTTATAGGAAAGATCGATTAGAATTAGACTGGCAGCATTTTCGAACACTGAATTGGTTAACACGGAAATGTAATTGTACGATAAATTCAAATGACTCAAATTAAATCTCCCCGTAAAATCATCTCGAACTATTTTTGATATGTTGCAATCACTAAAATCGATTGTTTCCAAATTTGGTAGTTTGGTTAATATACTTTTTGGTATTTCGAACATCTGTGAGTTAGTAAATTTTAACTGGGTTGCAGTGCTTGAAACATTTTCCAATTCTGCAGTATCATTGCTTCTGATGTAATTGTTGATTGTACATGCGTTGTATGGATTGGGTTGGCTTTCGCTGCACGTATATGTTTTGCACCAAATGATTTGTGGCAATAAAATCAAACAGAATGCTAGTAACACTCGTTCGCTATCGAAAAGAATAAAAATAATGTGTTATTTGATACATTAGTAACTCAACATACCTTCTGATTTAATTATTTATATATAGCTGTGATTAGATCATTAGTTTTGTAAAATTACTGAGTAAATTTATATCAGTTGATTAAATATAGAATAGCTTGAGCAAGGCTTGTGCCTCTCTTATATGTAGTATGTGCGGGCTTCGTTTAAAATCGAACAGAATAGAATGGATACATTATGGTTGGATTATTGAAGGTTATAGTTTTATAAAGGTAAATTGTTACAAAACAAAACAACTAACAAACTATAACTTTAAAGGTATGTACACTGCAGTTCACTTGAATAGGAACGGCCGTTTTTTTTAAATATTTTAAAATCGGTCCAACTTATCCAAGATTGACTTTTACAGGATTTGCACTTGTTTAAAATTACATAATTTTTAAATAAAAATAAATTAGTAGGCCAGAAGAATTTTATTTTATTTTGTTTTTTCTTAAAAAGTGTGATTTTTGTTTGTTTCACTTGAATAGAAATGACCATATTATCAATAAATTTGAAGTGTTAGCAACTTTAACTTAAATTAAATTAATTTTTTGTAAAAAAGGGTACCAATTTAACATAAAAAAAATTAAATATGGCTGGAGGAAAAGCACTTAGTAAGGAAGAAATAGCCCAAATTCATGTACTACACAGCGAAAATTATTCTCTACAAGCAATTTCAGATAAAATAGGGAGAAATAATACTGTTATCTTCAATTTCACAAAAAATTCAAGAGAATATGGATCAAACAATAAAGGCCGAACTGTTGAGGCCACATCCGCAGTCGACAAGCGGGCCATTTCAAGGGCAGCATCCAATTGCGCACTATCTTGTGCAAAAATAAAAGCTATAGTTGGTGTGGAGGCTAGCCGAATAACAGTATGGAGAGTAATTAAAAAAGCAGATCACCTTATTCGAAGAAAGCTTCAAAAGAAATCACCTCTTAATCAGGAGAGGAAACAGAAAAGGTTAGATTTCTCGAGGCAGCATATGACATGGGCTGAAAAATGGAAACGTGTCGTTTTTTCTGATGAGAAGATATTTAACCTTGATGGTCCCGATGGGTTTAATTATTATTTTCACGACCTTCGAAAAGAGAAAAAGTTTTTAGCAAAACATCACGGCGTTATGGTGTGGGGGGCTATATCATTTTATGGTCCGGCAGATTTGTCATTTCCAACCGCAAAATACCCGCAGTATGTTACAAGGGCATCCTCGAAGAAGCATTTCCCCACTTCAATGATACTTTTGGGCCATTAATATATCAGCAAGATAATGGCCATATCCATACAGCTAACATAATCAAATCATGGATATCGCAGCAAAATGGTAAGAGCTTTTGCCGTGGCCTCCGTATTCTCCTGATCTCAATATCATGGAAAACGTGTGGGGTTGGCTGTCTCGGAAAGTTTACGAAGGTGGTCGACAATTCGACAGTAAAGAAAGCCTTATTTAGGCGATAATTTGATAAATGAAGCCTGGGACCAAATTTCTGTAGATTATTTAAAATCGTTGTATGACTCCATCTCAAGCAGGTTGTATGAAATTATTTTTAATAAGGGAAGTAACATTATTAAAACCATGTAAACTCAATTAATTTTAAAAAATAAATCGAATTCAATTAAATATTTAGTCAATGAAATAACTTTTGATTAAGATGAGTTAATCGTTCTTATCCAAGTGAACATTCAAATTTACCATTATTTTAGAAAAAACAAGAAAGCAAAATTAATCATGAAAAAATAAATTTGTTTTTCCTTTATTATATACTGCTTAATCAAAACTTATAATTCTGTAAAAAAAATATTGAAAAAGTCGGATCGATTTCGAAATATTCCAAAAAAACCGTCGTTCCTATTCAAGTGAACTGCAGTGTATGACAAGGTGAAGCTTAATGTTTAAATCACCCATAAATTGTAATCTTATAAACTCCTGGGCAACTAAATTAACTTAAACCTACGCGCACTATATACAACTACGATTTTGCCTTTATATGTGTTTAAATTCCCGTAACAACTTTCGACTGTGATCCATAACTTGGGTTCATATGCGTGATCGGGTGGCAGCAAGCAGAGTTGACTATACCTTGGAACAGCATTGCTGATTATCATATATAGATCGAGCTGTGACTACTCTATAGTTTAAAGTATACTACTTTGTTTTGTCACGATTTTGATAAGCGTTAGTCTTGACAGTTCATATTTGGCAGTCGTGAAGTAGACACGTGGCAAATTTATTATGAAAAAATATTCGATAAACCAACGTGTTTCAATCGTGAAAACATTTTATCAAAATCATTCATCGATTACTGTGACGATGAGAAAGTTACGTGAAATTTTTAGGAGAAACAAATGCTCTATTTATCGTGTAGTGAATGATTTCTAAGAAAGAGGGTATGTAGGTGATAGGCCCAAGCATGGGCCACAACGTACTGCAAGATCGGCTGAAAATATTACTGCTGCTCAAGAAACTGTTTAAAACAAACAATCCATCACCCTCCCTCAAATTGACGGCGTGCTCAGGAGCTTGGTCTTCAAAGAACAAGTTTGGCCACAATTTTGCACAGGGATTTGCATTTGTTTCCACGGTAATTGTTTGTTCCAACGATAACTGTTAATGAGGAGCGATATCGTGATATGATTGAAAACTTTTTAACGCCACAACTGCATGCTTTGGGCTTGATTAACATGTGGTATCAACAAGACGGTGCCACATCGCATACAGCCAGGATTACAATGGAATTACTGCAAGGCCTCTTTCCACAACAAGTTTAGTAAAAAAATTTTGATGTTGATTGGCCTCCACGGTCGCCTGATATGACTGCTCCGGTCTTCTTTTTGTGGGGATATCTGAAACGCCAGGCTTATGCAAACAAACCAGAAATGCTTGAGCAACTCAAACGAAGTATTCGTGATGAAATTAATGAGATACTGCGTGAAATGTGTGAGAATGTAATGAAAAATGTGATCAAAAGGGCTTGCATAGCCTCACAAGCTAACAGAGGCGGACATTAATCTGATATTGGATTCCATACAGAATTGCCCACATTAAATAAAACAATAATCAATATAAGATCCATTCTCTTTCATTTAACCAAAAATTATAAACAAACAAAGTAGTATACCTTCCCGGCGCACACCCTCGTAGGTTTTTGTTTCATAATTTTCCGTTTCTTAAAATATCTATGGTGATAAAGTATTACCCGATAATTTGTTATTGTCTCCTAAATAAGACTAGCCCCATCAATCAAACATCATGAACATTATGTTACAATTCCAAATCAAGCAGATACTTATAGTGATCCACTATGACCAGGTATGTTCCTAATCGTTATGTGCTTTGGTTGAATCGAAACATGACCAATTGTTTCAAAGTAGCACTTATATTGTGCTAAATGCTACTGGTTTATTATTAAGGTTTTATTGACGAATTATGATACTATACTGACACAACATCATATTTGGATCATGCACAATTCCCCTAGGGGATTGTAAAAATAGTGGGTTGCACCCACTCGAAAAATATTTTCAGCTGTTCAAGACGATTTAAAGAAAAAAGAAACACCCTGGCCTCAAAATAGGCCACAAGACACGAGGATTCACTTATCTTAAAAAATGTAGAACGAAATTTTACACTAAAAATGTTCTTCCAATTGTAATCAATGAGATTTTTATCGATGTATTCGATATCATATCGTCCAGCTGGAAAGTTGAACTATACTTGCTTATCTGTATACTAAACCGTTATATGTTATCAAACTGAGACTTAATTTTATCAATACACATACAATCATATAAAAAGTGACTTTTACCTACAAATAAGTAACTTGATTGCATTATTTCAACATTTGTCATATACAAAATTATCAAGAAAGCAACAAATCTGACTTGCAACAAAACTCACATAAATTATAAACTTCAACTAGAGACTTAAATAAATTATCACATTATGTTAACTGATTTTCGGCTATATCTAACTTAAACCACTTTCACGTACTCACAAAATTTGATTTTACTAAATCGAAGCTGCTGACGTTTTTTCATCACAATTAACAGTACATATATGATCACGTCCACCTTATTCGGAAGACAATGTCTCTCAATTTGATCACAAACTGTTATTTGAATATTTAACGAGTAGTAATTTTTAATAATGATCTAATCAACAATTACTATATTGTTAAAATGTAAACACTTACATATACCTAATCATTTTGCTTGTCAACCGATCTACTGCCAAAATATTAATGCCGTGATAATACTTTCAAGCATATATGTATGTTTTGAAATGATAAAAAATATTTAAGTCTAAGATAAAAATATTATTTCAACCGTATACATACTTATTTATTGATTACATACACCTATGTGAAATTGATCCGAACATTTTTTCCGAAAAATGGTTATGGTTTTCTGCTTCGTATACGAAGGGCACTAATTGCTTTCCTAATTAAGTCTTGTCTTTGTTTAAGATCGGCTTCAACATTTCTTATACGTTGTATCAGTGCAACCAACGTGTCCACTTTTGTACATTCTTTGAACTAACCATAAACCCCATTTCCTCCCAGGGTTATTTGTAAGCAAAACACAATACCGCAATTAAGTTTTTTTTACGTCTTTTTATTTCAACAATGAAAAAATAAAATAAAAATAAAATAAAATATTTCAGTGTCAAGTGTGTGAAGTTATCCCAGGATCTCATCCCAGACAAAAAAATAAAATGTTCATCAGGCAATACTAATTCCATCCCATCCCAAGATTTTTCAAAATCATCCCAGAAAATTGTGTATTTGTTCAAAATCGGGAAATAAGTACTCAAGATCGAACAAGTTTCTACCTTCTATAAAAAAAAACTTACAAATCATAATCAATGAGATTTTCAATCCAGATCAAAGTCTGTGTGGAAACAAATTTATTATATCCAAAAGTATAATTGTTTTTAATCTATCCCAAAACGTATATATGAGTTTAAAACGATCTCATGTGAAATCAAATTAATATTATCTCCACTAATAACGAGCCAACCGACAAGATCAGCCGTTTGTTCTCGATGTCCACTAACTACCAGCAAAATGCCAACACCAGCCGTATGTTGGGATTTGCGCTATTGGCGAATATGTACATGGCCCAACTTGTTTTTTTTTTATATAATAAAGATTTATATTGATATAAAACGGGATTGTGAACATAATTAATTGTTGTAAAGTTCATGTGAGTAAACTATCGCAGTTAGCGTTGTATCACAAATAGTATATAACAAAAGCATTTTAAAAAATGCTTTTGTTTCTTACATTTGTTAATTGATGCAAATGCATTATCATTATTAGTGTTATCAAACATTCTTCCTATAAACAATATTTTAAAATAAAATAATTAAACACTTTAAAATATATATACAAGGTAACTAGTAGACTTTCGCATCAAGGTAAGTAGATAGTTTAATAACTGAAGAAATCTCGTTGTTCATTTATGTTTATACATTCAGTATTATGTTTTAATTTTTATTAGTCTTTCTGAGGGTTATTCCGAGTATATATCGCATCCAAATGAATATTTCAATTGTAAAGTCCAATAAATTGAAAGATAAATTGATTATCGATTGATATTCATTTTTATTGGACACAAAAACAAAAGACACGTACAATTGGGCTTGTTCTCAACGAAAAGCGTTATTCTGCAAAGGTAGAGCAATTTCTAAAAAATAAGACACACTCCATATTGTCGTGAAAGGTCCGTGTACTCACAGCCATTCACCCTCTGCCCATGAAAAAATAATAATTACAGCAAATAATTTTGTTAAGAAAGTGGCACAAAATAACCTGACAATTCCACATTCGCAAATAATTACTAACAGCATTGTACATACAAACACCGATTGCAGAGTTTTCCTTCCCACGTTTCTCATCAAAAAGAACCAATAAAAGTCTTAAAGAAATCAAGATTCCAGATCATTTAATTTATTTAGAAGGCGAATTGTTTATATTAAACGAAAAAGAATTTGAAAACGAAAAAAGAATTTTAATGGGAACACGTTCCAGTTTAAAACTCTTAGAGGAATCGAAATACTGGTTGATGGATGGGACATTCTATGTCGTCCCATCCATTTTTAAGCAATTGTTCACGATTCACGGAGTTGTAGATGGTCAAATTGTACCACTTTTGTTTTGTCTGATGACGAAAAAATCAAAAAAAGTTTCCAATGAACTGTTTTTCGAGCTGTGTCGTGTTGCTTGTGATTGGGGAATAAACCTAAATCCTTCTCAAATAATAACGGATTTTGAAAAAACAATCAAAATAACGGCAACATAATATTTTAAGTCAGCTTTGTTCAGCGGATGTTTGTTTCATTTTGGACAAATTATCTGGCGACAAGTTCAAGCAAATGGATTAGTGAAGTATGGTAATTCATGCAGTTTTAGTCAACAAATAAAAATGATAAAAAGTTTGGCATTTGTGCCAGCAGCCCAAATTGAAGACTACTACAGCAAATTGCATAGAAGTTGTACCGACCCCGATTTAATAATTATTAGTAAATGGTTTAAAAAAAATTATATCGTTGGTCCTAATGGTACCAACCTCATTTTTGGACGGTTGCTGATGCAATTGAAAAAAATGTACCGAAAACCCAAAATAATATGGAAGCTTGGCATCGTCGTATCGAAATTATCATTGGAAAGCGTAATTCTGGGCTTTACAAAATTATTATGTATCTGGCAAATAAATTAATCATTTCCAAGACAACAGTGGAAAAAGTTAAGTTTGGAGAAAAAATTCCTCAGAAGAAAAAATATATAAAAGCGCGATAACTTAAAAATAATATACAACAACACTATTAATCAAAATAATACGAGTACGGACAAACTCGATTATTTGAAAAAAATCGCAAATAATATAGTTTTAAATTAAATAACAATTTTTTTATAATGCATTACACAAAAAAATTAATAATAATGAATTCATATATTTAGTACAAAATGTTAGTTTTTTAATCAATCCCGTAATGGAATTTAATCAATCCCGTAATCCCCTAAAAAAACATAATATGCATTTTGAAGTACGGGATTTTGATATACGGGATTTTGAAATACGGAATTTTTAATTAAGAGATTTTGAAATACAGGATTTTTGCTGCATTATAGTTGGCAAACAATCTAGGCTGTGGAACATCGAGTTTCTTTTTTTGTTCCTTTGACCATCTTTTAATCTTTGATAAAGGTTCTTTATCAAATTGATGCGTAAAATACCCACGGTTCTGTTTTGATATTTCCTGATTGGATGGAAATGGACACTTTTTGGTTCTGTTATCTCGTACAGTTCCCGTAGCTCTAAAGTATTTTAGACTCTTCATTAGACTATGGCTAGTGAAATAATTGTCAAAGTAAACAATATGATCACGAGGTACTTCGACAGCTTCTAAGAGCTCTAGCACTACTTTAGATCCTAATGGCATGCTATTCCTCACGTTGGCATTGTGATTTTGTTTAGCACCACAATAGGTACCAAATTTGTAACAATAACAAACATTTGTAACAAATCGGACTGGCTTTCCTCGTATAAATTGTTTTGATGAGTGATTACCGTAATATTTGACGATTGCATCATCTATTGAAAGGTTTTGATGAAATATTCCCCATTGCTGAATTGTTTGTTCAACAAATTGTGAAACTATGTTTATTATTCTGCCTGGCATATCGATGTGTTTCTAATATTATTAGATTTATAATTCCACTGTCAAAAAATGTCTCAAAAATTTCGACCCGATTTAATCCTTCTACATAATTTTCAACCAGTTGTTGCCGAGAAATATGCCCATTTCCAATTTCCATCTCGTTTGCAAAAATTTATTTCATCCACACTGGAGGAATCTCAACAGGTTTAATCTTTTTTGGTGGTTCACATCTTGGTATGAATCTAGCTAACGGTATATCGTCATCAGAACTATCATCATCACTAGAAAATATTTCTATTTGACCTGGAACATCCCTTGGAAGCGTATTGGCTTGCATATCATGTTCGTCTACATCATCCTCGTTAGTTTGATAGTCTGGGTTCGGTGGCACAATAACAATCTCTACATCATTTTGTCCATCATCGATATCGTCGATGGCCGCTTCCAAATATTCGTATAATTTCCCATAAAACAATGTGGTATTTATAGGATTCATGATTTTTCTAAATACATAAATAAGATAATTATATAACCACGCTATGTTACCGGTGTACTCAGTTAAGTACATGAAATTTGTGAATGTACAAAATCCAAATTAGAAAAATAAGTTTTAAATATCAATTTATACGTACCTTATAAACAAATTGCCCTAGTTTCACAAAAAAAAATATTAATTGCTAAACAATAAAAATTCATTGAATTAGTACAGCGGGGAATTACACTTTTTTAACTCAACTTCAATAAATTTTTTCATACCCATGAACGAGTATTATTTCTTTGTTTTTATTTTTGATCCGTTACCGAAAGTGAGAAGCTTCATTATATTTAGTGTAGATGGCACGGAAATCCATTTTAAATAGGCTGTACTTAAATAAGTACAGTGGTAGGAAATGATCGAGTGCAGTAAGATCTGGAGATATGGGAGGCCAACTAATAGAACTACCGCGACCAATCCAACGTTCTCGAAACCTAATGTTGCTTGACCTGACGAGTTAATTTATTTTGTCAAAAAATTAAGTAATTCTCTCCTGTTAGGTGATTTTCTAAAATGAAAGGGCCAATTAAATAACAACCAAGCATATACCACACCACACGTTTACCGAAAATTTAACACGAGGATTCTTATTTATCCACCGACAAAATTACATTCGATTATGATTATCTCCCGGTAGGTGCGATACTCTGTATACAATGTACATGGTATAGACAAAGAGAATAAATATTAAGAGGAACATCTTATATGAACCTCGGTTGCATATAAACTAAAAATATTGCTATGTTTTTTGTGATGGCAAACGAAATAGGATAAAAACAAAATTTCGCTTACTATTTCATATTATAATTCGATTGTAAAATGGAATAGATATATTTTCAAATAGTAATCTATTCCATTTTACATTGAATTATAATATGAAACAGTAAGCGATGTTTTGAAATACTCGACTATTTTTTTTGCTGATGTTCGAAAGAGAAAACGAAATAAAAAAATATATGTTTATCCTATTTCGTTTGCCATCACCAAAAAACTCAGATATATTTTGAAATTGTCAGTTTATATGCAACCGCGGTTCATATAAGATGTGCCTCTTTATATTTATTCTCTTTGGTATAGATGTAATCCTTGCTCGTGCAGTGTGCTCGTGCTCTTGTTTGTGAATACCACCTATTAGATACTAATTCTTCGAGAGCTTGCCACTGGTGGAAGCTATATATGGAACAATTAAGCTTTTATCAAATCAGTTGGATTCTTAATCTTTCCAACGATTAGATACCCGACTTGTCATTCTACCCCCGACTTGTCAGAATCTCTTACTGGTGGATCAGCACGTTACATGGCTAGGAACATTTAAGCTACAGAGTTTTTGATCTTCTAGGAGAGGATCAAAAGTTGTTTAACTGGAACAAAAAATCACAACAAATGTTCAAAATTATTTTCAGCAGACACAATACGCAGGCGCTTTCCAAAATTAAAGACAATGGTCATAAATTTCTCAGTGACACTGTTGCCCCAGTCACTATACTAGTCCTCACAATTTGCCACGAGACAGTATCATACGCATAAGGTAAAAAGTGCAGGTTATTTTTAACTTCCCAAAACATAAAGATGGTACGGTATGACGTTTCTTAAGAACATAAATCTTCAATCGCCCTGCCATATTTATTTAAACTTCTAATAAAAGCGCAAATCTGAAACTCTAAAAGTGACTGTCTATAAACCATCCCACCATATACAGACAAGTAAGTAAACCTAATAACTTTTTGCTAACTTTAACTACATAAATGTAACGGTTTTGTTAAAAATTATCCCCAAAAATAATAAATGCTTTGAGACGACTATACAGGAAAAAGTCGTTTCACCAATTTTAAACTTTATATCAAGACCAACATATTCCTACCTAAATTTCCAAATAACAAACTGTTACTTCTTAAAGGAAATATTTGATTTGAAAATGGATTAGAACAGTCTTCTGATATAAGATCAACCATTAATTTATGGCTTAGAGGCCGTAAACGTCCCTTACCGCGTCTCAACTGAGACCTTACAAACCATTTTAACGATTGGTGCACAAACGCGTTTTATGTCATCCGGTGCATGTTCATTTTTTGTCAACGGCGGAAATCGAACTCGTGGCGTCATGAGAAACCCTCTTAACCATTATGCTATACAACCGGCGACATAAGATCAACAATAAGAATTTATACCATCGTCTTTGAATCCCATAATTTGAATATACACCTGTTTCGAACACTACACCATAAAACCTTGATCGGGACGAATAGAAGGATCAAATTTATTGTAGCTTTAATCTTACTGCCCTATTGCGAGCTTATTTGTAAACGAAAATGTGTTATTATGCCCAAACCATTTTCAAGAGCGAAATTTATCTACCCTAATTCTAGTTACATCTGTATAACTTCCTCAGACATCCATTGAGTATATTAAGATTTAATCATCACTGTTTTTAGATTACGATTCCCGAATTTCTAAATTCATTGAAAAAAGAATTTGACTAGTATAGAGGAATCAAAAGAAAAATGCTATCGTATGGAATAGAGTTATAGACTAGTGCTATATTAGAATCATCTATACTGAAAAATTCTCTAAAACAAAAAATTATAGGATTCGGACAAAAAACACAATTAATAGAGAACACAAAAAGGTCATGATGGGGTCGTAAATCAAGAGACAACGGACTCGGTTGAAACAAGATATTCATTTTAAATCGACAAATAGGAGTTATATACGACATGTGTTTGCCTATAAACATCCTCGGTCCACCATAGCCAAATGGAAAAACTACCTTATCTTTCCTAACTAGATTAAAACCTTTAATATCCAAAGCTGCGGAGATATTGGAGAACAAGAAGGTTTCGGATAGGCTAAGAATATCGACTGGAGAGCCGCAGAAAATATGACCAATTTCATCAGTATTGTGTAACCGACTTGCTACATTAAGAGACTGGGATACACCGGCCATCATATAGAACGCACTCCAACAGAGAGTCCGCACCCAGTCATTTAATCACATCTCTTTTTAATGTGATGTAGTTCTTCTTATTTGTCATATAGAAAGAGATCATTTTCAATCCATACATATATCTTTTCATTATGCCAAACTTACCGATCACCAAACTAAAAATAAATCAGTAAGGAAAGAATCAGCACCAGCTGCATTTGTGGCGTTCACAACAAAATACTTAATTAATCATTATTCACAAATACAAAGAACTGTGACACCACAATAGTTAATTAAAAATAAATCGAAAAAAACATCTCGATCAAAAATATTCCTAATTTGTTGCAACATAGACTCACCAATGCCCTCAGACACTATGGTGACGAAGCAAGTTTTCTAGAAGTTACGGAAATCACAGATGGTAATATCCCATCATATCCTATCCTACCCCTCTCGATTAGATGTACATTACTGGCGGATCAGTGTGCTGTAATCTAGCTGGTACCGAGTTATATATACAAAATCCTGAGGTCAAATTATAAATCCTCCGTTCAGTCGAAAATTGCTGCAATTTTAAAAGCAACACTCTTTGCAAAGGAGAAGGATTATCCTTTAATGCGATTGATTCCAATACTGTTAAATAATAACTTGTTTGATTAGACAGTCTGAATATAGTTAAACATCAAGGGATACCCAGTCACATGGGTATCAAAGAAAATGTATTATCCATTTTTGTGGGACCTTCCATTTATGTAGCCTGCTTTAGGAGTGACGTCATTATCTTTTAAACGAGAAATTGACTATCACTTTGGTGATCTACAGCAAACAGATGGAAAAACCTCATCTCTTGTCGATTATTCAAAATCTTCTTTCGAATAATAAATCAGCAAAGATCTATGATAGACGCACTTTAAAGATCTTGCTAGGTATTGTCACGGGGCATTGCTCCCTAAATAATCATATGTTTTGAATACAAATTTGGAACATCGCAAACTGCAAACAGTGTAAGGGAGCGAATAAAAAAAGGTTGATCAATTTTAGTGCTCCTGCTTTGTTGTTGGGTCACAATTTCTATTTGAGGATCAAATGACGACCTTGACTATACCAGATATTTTGCACTTCATTAGAAGAACAAATAGATTTTAGGATTAAGAGTGTACGTCTCGGAAGGGAAGTAACAACTGGCCAATCGAGCCTGAGTGGCTGCGGGGAAAAATACAATGACGTAATCAGATCGAAACCGACCTAACAAATCAACAATATAAAATAGTAGAACAAACAAAATACCATAAAACGTTTAAAGACTAAACGTTTACAACGGGCTGGATGTTTTAGCGTCGTACAGCTATCAATCAATACCACCTCGGAGTTCTTTACACGAAATAAATATTGTAGCTGTAGGTGCTTGAAATCGAACCCTGAAACACTTAAGCCGAGTTCATACTTCGATTTCTTCGTTCATTCATTTATTCATTCGGTAATTTTGTTTTGACGATTCATTTATGCTTATGTAACTAAAAAAAATAAATCCCATTGGCACGCACGTACACATTAAATGTATTTTGTTTCCGCATAACAATGGCTGTTATTTGCTTCTTTTTCGTTTTGGTATCATGTTATCTCTTTTACTCAATATTCATTCACAAAAAGTTAAAGTTTAAAGTTAAATTCATACTTCAATTTCGTCGTTCATTCATTCATTCAAATCATTTTTTCGGCCAATCGTAGTAATCCAAACCGGCAATTTTTTGTTCCTACATTTTGTCGCAAGAGATAGTTTTACTTTAACTATTTATCTGAACGAACATTGAGTAAAAGAGATAATATGACACCAAAACGAAAAAGAAGCAAATAACAGCCATTGTTATTCGGAAACAAAATACATTTAATGGACGTGTTCAAGCGGGAAGAAATGATAAACAAAAACATGGTATTTTATCCTATCCTACCTTCATTCTATGGTATTTTACGTCAAACCCGCTTGAACAACCAAAATTGGTAAAATTGGCAAAAGTGGTTACAAATGTCATTCAATATTGTTTTTATGCGCTTCATAATATAAACATAAATTTAATTGTCCAAATAATATCTCACATAATAATAAATTTAATTTCTTTTTTTTTCTTCAATTTTTTGTTGTTTTAAATTATTAGTATAGTATTAATTTTTAAATTTTTTTAAGGTTAGAATAAATTTTGTTAATACGTGTACATATTTAAATAGTTTATATTTAAATTTATTTGTGAATTATGTTCGAGGGAAGTGACAGTGAAAGTGAAATGGACGATGAAATGGCTTAGTTGTTGTATAATAAAAAACATTCCAACATAGACAGTTTCGAAAATGTAATTGAAGCTTACTCTGAAATACAATTTCGAAGGCATTTCCGGTTGTCTAAACCCATTATGAATTAGTTGTAGATAGTTATTCAAACCACTGTTTAGAAAATAATAAACATTTTCTACACCTCACTCCAAAAATGCAAATACATATGTTTGTTTGGTGTTTAGCTAATACTGAAACTTGCCGTCAGCTAGGTGATCGTTTTGGAATAAGCCGTAGTTACGCATTCTACGTGGTTTCCCAACTTGCAGTGTTTATGGCCAACTATGCTAAAACCGTTGTCAAGTGGCCATCTCTAAGTGAACAAAATAATATTGCTCTAGGATTTAAATCGAAAGCAAACATCAATAATGCCATCGGAGCAATAGATTGCACTCACATAGAGATACCTAAACCTAAAGAACATCAAGAGGACTACTACAACCGAAAATTTCATAGCATGCAAATGCAAGCAACGGTCGATCACCAAAAAAATTTACAAGTGTATTCGTGGGAGAGCCGGGTTCTATGCACGATGCACGCATTCTAAGGCGATCACATATATTTAAAAATTTATGTGAAAGGCAAGATTCATTTATATTGCCTAAATCGTTTTTAATAGGAGATTTAGCTTATCCGAATACTTTTAAATGGCTCGTCCCCCCTACAAAATCAATCAACAAACCATTAGTCAAAAAATACAATTTAATAAACTACACCCCTCAACAAGAATCATTGTTGAACAAGCATTTGGGCTTCTAAAAATGAGATTCCAGAGATTACAAAAATTTCACAATATAAATAAAAGATTGATCATCTTACTTGTGCTAAGTGCATGTGGGCTGCATAATTTATGTATTGATCGGCAAGATGAAATAGATGATGGCACGAGCTTACCTCAGGAAGTAACCCAGAATATGAGTTCAAATGCAGAATTAGACGAAAGTAGCAGTAGACAGCATGAATTGTTGTCAGAATTAATTGCAAATGGTTTGATCAGAAATTAAAACAAATTGTAGAAATTAATAATAAAAATACTAGAATTTCTTACAATTAAACTATATATATTCAATTATTTTCCCTAGTTCGGGATAGTTGCTGTATAGCCGTTGCAATGTTATTAAACGCGCTTGCCACGTTGTCTAGTCGCTCCATGTATTGATCGTGGTGCCGTTGCCTGATCGCTCTATTAGACAATCTAAACTCTAAGAGACGATCAATACTACTACGCGAGCGTCTATTATGACGCCGCGAAGGTCTTGGCTCTTCCTCTTAGATGCTAGGCTCAACATTTGCCTCTTCAACCAGCACGTTCCTATTTAGACTAGGTTTCCGAGGACTAGGATCCCGAGTTGTGTCCGAGAATAGCTACTCCTCCGTAAACTCGGGTTCATCAAAATCTAAATTGACAGCATCAAAGCTGGCTTGGGCTGGTCTATCACCACAAATATTGTCCATTTCATTGAAATATTCAAATGTTGAATGGGATTGCCCACTTGTCCGCATTCTATCTTTCGCCAACTTATACATTTCTATTAATATTTCACCATTTGTCTTTGATTTGCGGCAAAGAATAAGCCTATTAAAAATAATTACATAAATACAATTTTCATTTTTAAACGCTAATAATTAATTAAGAACTTACAACATCTTTCGTATTTAAATAATTTTTCACATTCCTCCACATGTCTCGAACCCCACGAGGAGCACATCGCATATCTTTGTACTCCTCGTAGGCTTCGATGAGCATTTTTGTTGCATGTCTGTTCCACATTTTTCAAATAAAACAAATTTCAAATATTTTTCAAATAACTGAAAATTCAAAAAAATTTTAATCAATTTTGACAGCTTCAACTCAAAAAATCGGAAAAAAGTTTGGTTTTTTTCTTGGGAAATGAGTGCGTTTTATGCCAAAATTTGGTAAAATTTACCATGTTTTTTTTACCATTTTTGTCCGATTGAACATAAGGAATGTGTACGTGCGTGCCAATGGAATTAATTTATTTTAGTTACTGACAAAATCGTTCTGAAATTGAAGCATAGCTGAAATCGTCAAAACAAAATTACCGAACAAATGAATGAATGAACGGAGAAATTGAAGTATGAATTCAGCTTTAAAGAAATCGAGCAAACCGAGCGTTTGTAGTTTGATTGACTTTACAGATAAACCCCATTTAACGAAGAGGTTCACTTCCTGAAAATGCTTCGTTAAGCGAAGATTTGAGTTTAACATTTTTTTAAACCACATCATATTTTCTTTTAGATTGAATGAATCACAATGCTACCTCTGAACTGTATACTACTTCTGATAATCACATATGTTGACTCTTCATCCTCGGTTGATGATTTAGAACGTGACTCTACCAGCATTTCGTGCATCGCCAATAGAAATTTCCGCGGGCTGTTTATATAACAATTCTCGACAACCTTTTACCTCCACTCCTTGAATATTGGCTTACCTTGCACATTAACACAATATGGCTGGTTATGCTGTTAGTATATCTATTACATCAGATACTGCATCTACTTCCTCGAGCGTTAATTTATGTCGATCTGTTATTTATCCCAATGTTATTTATTGCAGGCTTCAATATTCCTTTAAGAGATAACTCTTCATTTTCATCATCCTTTAAACGCAGCGATAACTCCTTGGTCCATCGGTTGTATAAGACTGGTAAATCAAAAATAAATGGTTAAAGAAGCGATTTAGAATCGTTTTTGAATTGATTCGTTAGTCGAAGTTTACCTGTATTCGATTTTATGTTGACACTTTGAACTATCTTCATTGGCTTTCTTCATGCGTAGCATCAAGAGGACAATAACGCGACCAATTAAAACTCAAACTACTATTTATCATTATAAAATTGTATATTGCGTTTATGTTATACAAGAATTGTTTATAATATATCAACTGTCAACAATATAGTTTCACTACCAATGCAATGACACCAATTACACTCAACACAATTTTAATCAATGGAATGTAATAATTCAAAATTAATATATCTTTTTCCAATGTCTGTATTTGAATTCTGTGCTTCGATAGAATCTCTAAAATTTTGTTTGGATTTTCTTTCGGATTGTTCGAAGTTGGTTGATTAATTAGCGATTCCTTTGTCAGACTTACTTCCTCAGACATTTCGAATAGATTATGATCAGAACACTTTATACCATCAATATTTCGGGTGAAGTCTCGATTCGGATCCTTCATAACAATAATATTAAGTTCTTTAAGTCGATTTAGTATAAGCATTAGTTCTCGACACAACCATGCTTGGTCAGCAATATTTATCAAATTTAGACGCGGTAATATGTGCATAACCTCGTCCAACGTTTGATTGGGCGATTGATTTCCTTGTATGTACAGTTGTCGTAAATTATTCGATCTTGAAAACAAATTGAAATCGAGCCAACTTAATTTGTTGTGTGAAATGTCGAGAACTTCCAAGTCGTATAGATTGGCAAATATTCGAAAGTCATCGCGTTTAAAATTAGTGGAACGTAATTTTAAAATTTTTAATTTCGATAACGACTCGAACACATCACTCTGGTTACCGAAACTGTTGATTGGGTTTTCGGATAAATCGAGAACGTTTAAATTTTTAAAACTTTTAATTGCGGTGAAGTTCGTCAGTGTATTATTTCGTAGTGATAGTTCTTGTAAATTACTATCACTTATATGTTGGAAATTTGTTTGAATTATTTCGTTACTATCGGCGTGTAACACTCGAAGGTTTTGATTTATTTCTAGTGTTTGGAGATTATTGCCATTCAACGAAATGCGTTCAATATTGTCCAAGCTCCCTAATGAGATTTCCACAATACGATTTGAATTTAGATTTAAAGTTTTAATAAATTTGACAGTTTTTAAACTAGTTTCATTTAATGACGTCACTTTATTATTATTTAATTTAAGCTCAGTTAAATTTAAATTTTTAAAAACATCACAACACTCGATCGATTCAATCACATTCCAACTAAAATCAAGTTTGTTGATCGATGTATCGATAAATATCATGTTTGATAAGGTTTTTATTTTATTGCGAGATAAATTAAGATTCGACAATTTAGTTAGGTGTCTAAACGCATGGGCATGAATTTGATTGATGCTGTTATGCGATAGATCAACTTTAATTAGATAAACTGCACCAAAAAACACTGAATCGTTTAACACGGAAATATTATTGTACGACAGATTTAATTCTTCCACGTTATATAGCGATACAAAATCATTTTGAACTATGTACGATATATGACAATTACTTAAATCGACTTGTTGTAAATTTGAAAATTTATTGAACATGTCCGGAGGTATACGCAACAAATACGAATTAATAAATTGCAGTTGAATTTTATTGTTTGCTCTGAATTCTGGATTAGCGTCACTGCTGATGTTGTAATTGTTGATTGTGCACGATTGTTTTGATTTGGAATGGCTGTCACTACACTCGTATAATCTACACCAAATCCGGTAATCCGATAATAACATCAAATACGATATCAAACGTATTAGTACACTGTATAGTAAAATAATAAAATTATTTATCTAGCTTAATGGCTTAGTCAGATGTAAAATATTGAATTACTTAACCATGTTGCTGCGGTCTCAATCAATTTGTAAAAATGCTTGGAGTTCACTTAATGTCGAGTTTTAAATAATATCGATAAATGTATGTATACAAGCATATATTTATTTAGCGTTTTTCCATTAGAAATTAATTTTGATAAGAAATAATCTTGATGCCATTATTCAAAAGGAGTGTAGAGATAAGAGTATACAAATATGAAATGCATTTAGATCAATATTTTCCAGAATATCAGTATGCCGAAGGCTATATACAATCTAACCATTTTTACAAACATTAACCTCTTTCGAAACTCGTAAACAATCAGCAGTCCATTTTTTCACTGAATTTAATTTTTAAGTACAGGTAGTCCCCGACTTACGACTGTTCGACTTACGACTATTCGCACTTATGACTATTTTTTTTCTATTTTTTATACAAAATGCTGAAAACAGGCAAACATTATATGGAAAAACTATTAGTGATTTGGATGGAGGATTTGATTCAAAAACGAATTCCTCTAAGTCTCGCAATTTTCCAAACCAAAGCATGCAGTATTTTTAATATGTTGAAATTAAAGGACGGTAAAAACTATGATCAAACTTCAACTGCAAGTCATGGTTGGATTCAAAGATTTAAAGAGCTAATATTCAGTAAAAGTTGGTTGAAAGGCAGATGAGACTGGCCTATATACCTATGCTGGTTATAAATTGAAACCTTTAGTAAAACATCGCTCGAAAACTTGATAATGCACCTGGACATCCACCACACCTATGTGACTTACACCCGAACATTCAAATTGTATAGCTACATTTAAGGCCTATTATTTAAAAATAAATTCCCGACCTTCAATAAAATAATTAAAATGCTTAATTGCTAAATAAATAGCCAACAATTCCCGATCGAATACTGAATACTTTTTCTCAGCATCCGATAGTTTCTTTGAAAAGAACCCTAATGGTTCGCAACAGTCTTTATTGTGCTGTTAAAGCACTGCTCCGACTGCCAAATCAGATGCATCCGTTTTCAAACTGAACTTTGATTCAGTGTGTAGATGTGCTAGCAAGGTTATACTCCCCAACTTATTTTTCACTACCTTGAATCCCTCATTGCATTCGATCGGCCAACTGAAATTTTTTTGGTCTTTTAGGCCGCTTAAGCAATTGTGCTAAGTGTCAATTTATATATGGGCTAACAATCCGACTAAATTAGGAATGAACCTATGGTAATAATTTACCATTACGATAAATTGTTGAATCTTTTTAATACTTAACACTCTTGATATGTACACAATACTCAGCTAACCTTTCAAACAGCTGTTCTAAATGTCTTTTGTGCTGAGCCTCATCGGAAAACTTCGTTCATAAATCTCTGAAAAGTTTGTGCGGCATTGCGTAATCCGAATGGCGTTCGCGTAAATTCATATAACCCGAAAGGGGTAGTAAATGCCGTCGTATGAATATCTTCCGATGAGACGGAAATCAAATGATAAGCTCTAATTAAGTCTATCTTCGAAAAAAAATTTTGTATATGTGGGATCGGATATCGATTCTGAGTTGTGACTGCATTTAATCTGCGATAGTAGCCACATGGTCTCCAATCTGCATCTTTTTCCTTACCATTTGTAAAGGGCGTGATACCGGGGATGCTAAGGGTTTGCAAATCCCCAACTCCACCATATGTTGGAATTCTAGAAACGTCGCTTTAGGACCAGTCCATTCACATGGTGGTATACACCGCCATGCTTTCTTTTCATATCTTCTATGGTTGGAACATAACGTTCTGCCTGACCTACTATTTGATCCTCTCGAGCCACTTGCTCGTCTATTGTTTCTTGAGAACGATCGAGACCTATAAGCCATCGCTTTAAGCGTCCGCTCTATATTATTTCAGCGCTCTTCAACTGTTCTTGGTTCGATGTTGATCGAAGAATGTGACCGAGATTCATCGCGCCATACATTCTGTCAGCGATTTTTGACAATTTCTCCAGATCCGTTTCTGCTGGATACGCGGCTATTGCTATTTTTATTATTTCTGGCATTCTTTGTGCCTAGAACGTTCGAAGAACCGTGTTTGACATATTATCGCCTGCAAGAGTGCGAATAGTACGTAATATCTCTGATGGTTTTCCATCTATCATATGCTGGACGGCTAATAATTGAGCTAATTTTTGCTCTTCGGACGGTGCTAGCCTTTCTAGCAAAACGTTTTTTTAAAGATTTGTACAACTCGGTTTTAGAGGGATTCTTTATCTTATCCAAAATTAAATTACTCGTTTCCGGATTAGGTGCACCTAGTACGTGCAAACATTTTGTTTTATCCGACTTAATTTGCTGGATTTCAAACTATGTAGTTTGGCCAGCTGAAACCAGTTTTGTGGTGTTGAAGTCCACAATTGCTGCAACTTTAATGCTGTAGCCGATATTTTTCCCTCCAGACTACCATCCTTGACACGTAGGTGTTCCAGTGCCTTTGTCAATGTTTCCTCTACGATGTCTTCGGTTTTTTTTGTGTTAATTTTTCCACTGACTGATGGTGTCTCTTCGCTCATTATTGCACACTAATTTAATTAAATGAGTCCCATTTTTTTTATATATGAACAATTTTAATTCACTTTATTTGCACAATTCACTATACGTAATATAGTGTAGAAATGTAGATATAGTGTTGGTAAAAACAATATCCGAAAAAAAATCTCTCTCGATGTAATGTATAATTGCAGAAAGTAAATTGCAACCCTGTACAGTAGAAAATGTCCAGTGGAGAAGGATGAGCTTACCGCTGGTGGGGGCTAATCCTAACCCGGATGTCAGAGTGTATTTACTCTAAGTACGATGTGTCACCGTCTCGTAGCAAATGCTCCTTATTTTCGAACCAAAAATAAATCAAACGACCCGGTCATGAACGAATTTATGGCTTATTAACTAACGGTGGAAATTTACACTAGTATCTTAAATTCTAAATATATTTTATATAAATTTTAAAAAAAAATAAAAAAATTTCGTCAAAACTTAAACTTTTATGGTTTCAGCTTCTGCAAATTTTCTGCGATCCATAATGTTTTGGTATTTATTCCAATGATGATAACTACGGCTTTTGTTGCTTCCTTGTTGATGACTATTTGAAAGCTGGGTGTTTTCGTTATTTCGTTCTCCTATAAATTAAAAACAATGTTGCGATTCTTCTGAGTAGCATAACCTCCAAAAATGTTACACGTTTTGACTGACATAGAGATTTCGGTTGGCAATTTTATTAGTACCATAGTACCATTTTCAGAAAATAATGATGTAGAAATTCAGGATAGATGATCGGCTAATGATACATACGAGTGTAAAAACTAACTATTTTACCTATGGGATCGGGGTCCAACACTTCATTGAAAAAACCACCTGTCAATTTAGAACATATTAAATGCCCGAAACTCTATATAGAACCCTGCAAAATTCGAGATTCCCAATCTGTTATTCCACGTTCTCCACAGAACATAGTAAGCCCTATGAAATCACGATTATCTCTCATACTTTTATCGCGATTAAGTTATTATTGATAAATTTAAAATACAAGGTCAATAACTCTCTTATCACCTAAAACATCCAGTTTAAACCGGTATCATATGGAAATATTATAATTTATATATCAGTTAATTGACTTTCGTGTGCTATTTCACCCAGTTGTTGAATTGTTGTGAATCTTATCAGGTAATATTTATAAAGCTTTTTACTTGTTTACGAAGTATTTCGTAAATATGATTTTTTCAAACTGATAACCTATATAATCTTACAATAATTTTGACAAATGTGGGAACTACATACTATTATATTGTCTGGTTCTATCTTTGCAATATGTTTTGGAGTCTAAGGATCAACTCTCGCGGTTTGCTTATTGACGTTCTACTTTACGCCATTACATAGCCAAATCGAACCATCTGCACATTGCACAGCTACATGCCAGCCTATAGGTACTGACATGGAAGATGTTCCATGAATACTGCACTCCAACTAGAGGGTCATAATATATGTGTTGATTTACACCACTGATCAAATGCGTAAAAATCTCAACCACTGTGCCATTTGGCCGGGATGTGTATCAAAACGAATTAATCTACTTATCGTATATCTTATTTCTAAATTGAACAACATTACGAATACTAATTCGAAACTCGTTTCCCTATAGCAAACTTAATTTATATACATACATGGTATACAACCATTCCTTAAGATTGGGAGCGAGCATGATTAATATATATTTCACACAGACCATGAGACCTATTCAGTCACAGATCAAAAAGGCTATAAGTTGGAAAACAAACTGATGATGTCTTGATTTCAAAAAGAGGAGCTCGGTTTGTCAAAGATGTGACATTATATCGGAGTTCGCACAGATTCGTATGTAGAGATACTATTAGGCTATTCCAAAACTACAAGATCACTGTATCATTTCGTTTGGATCAGCACAAAAATGATGTATTCCAACATGAGATTAATAAGTATCGGGGACAGCGCATCTTCTTGTCGAACACCACGTCCACGAGTATTTGCAAAAGTAACTGCGTTATTACCATTTTACATAGAATGCTTGAAATCCATATAGAAATACCTGGTTTACATAGCGAGATGTTTCAAGGTACTTGGCAAGAATCATTCGTAGCAAAAAAGCGTGATCAGTTTGTACTGGAATCCTTCTTGGAAGTAATTCTTACCAAAGTAATGTATGACAGTACCTTGTGTGCTGTGCAAAGGAGTGCTATACCGCGATTATAACACGCATATTTCAAGCGATCACCCTTCTTGAATATATGGCCATAACACAAACACTTTTCATTCTACAAGCAAAACTCCATTTCTCCATACCATATAGATCCTTAATTAACATCTTTGCGGCCTATATTTGAAGGTATTCAAATACAGCATGTGGTACATGTGTAACATTGAGTAGGGCAGAAAAATGTTCAGGTTTTCATCCTGGTCCCAAATGAGTTGTTGTACTCTTACGACCTTAGCCTTCCACCATTCGCACTTTAACTGTCAACAAATTTGTGTCTACCTTCTTACATGCGACTGCACATTCCACTTGGCTATTTCGTGTCCGGGTACTTAAGCGAGATTTCGTTGTTGGTTTGGCGGTATCGTTTCTTTTGTTGACATTTGAATTTTTTTCACACAAGCGGGTCGTCAGGGCAGCGATCCAACCAGATTTAGTCGCCTCCTACGACAAGCTCTGCATATACTGTGGTGTCATTCTATGGGTGTTATGTTTCGTAAGAAATATTTAAGAAACATAAATGCCCCCAACCACAGGGTTTATAATTTAAATACATGTAATAAACACCAACGATGCTTAACGCCTGGGACACTTTCGACAGTTATTCTAGAAAATATAAAATCGTGTCCAAAATCGTTTTGCCAAACCGTAAACTGGAGTGGTGTTAGATAATTGACTTGCACATGCTCATACTGAACCAAACCATTGGTCTGTCATTGTGTGTCGGTATGTGATAATTTATAAAGACGGAACCACCACTATACACTTCGAAATAAAATCATCAGTCATCTGAGTGGCCAACCGCCAGTGAAATTCGTCCGAAGTAATTAAAAATGTTACTACAGTTAAGTATGGAACATCTACAGTGACGTATGGAATACTACAGTGACGTATGGAATACTACTGCAGTGACGTATGGAAACATCTCGAACTATAGTGTACCGAAATTTATGCACCATAAATTGATTGTGCTAAATTGCAGTATCGGGTGAGTTTAATTTTAACCAGGGAAGTGTTAAAGTGTTTAAAAGTGAAGACTAGTGACATAGTCCTTACCAATTGTAAGCGGCCAATTTTGAATTAAAAGTGAATTAGTAAATTGTGATAAATTGTGGTGACAAAATTTGTGACATAGTCCGATAGTCCTCTACCAGTGATTCAGTGAAGTTCATCTTAACCATGGTCGTCTGAAATATCAGATTCACATCGGATCTTAATTTTTTACTAATGTTCATCTAGCAACAAGAGTCAATAATCTTCATTCTCAAGTATACTATAAAAATTGCTCAAACAGTACTAGCCATTCGGTACGCTACCCTTGAAAAAGAAAATATTTATCATTCGGTACGCTACCAAAAACGCATTGAGTACCACTTAATGAATACAAATAAAAACAAAAAAAAACTTCTTTTTCGAACCCACCAGTATTAACTCAATCGCAAACATAAACAAATGTAATAAAATCTTAAAAATATAAAATATAAAATTGTCAATACAGCATTTTTTACATACAATTTTGGTCCTTCGAGCCGGATTGCCCAATCCATTGCTTTGGACGTCGCCAGTACAACTATAGTGTTGTTAACGACGCCCAAATCCAGTTACCAACACGTGGAAGTAAAGTACATCCAGGTACAAGTGTTTTAGTCATCGCCAATTTCCAGAACATCCGAGTGAAAGCCGAATTTGGGCCCGACATCAAA
This sequence comes from Tipula lateralis, assembly GCA_963932295.1. Taxonomy (NCBI): domain Eukaryota; kingdom Metazoa; phylum Arthropoda; class Insecta; order Diptera; family Tipulidae; genus Tipula; species Tipula lateralis. The sequence goes on from OZ010737.1 coordinate 172,456,326, forward strand.
ACCTCAGGTAACCATTTCCATATCTGTTTAAGTGCCTCCATACCTTTATTCCATATAAATACCCGTGTAATCCAAAGTTTATTTATGTGATATGGCTCACGAAGGTGCGATAGATCACCCCGGAGCACTTGTTAAACGCAAGTCAATTATTAAGGGTCAGTTGACCCGAATTGCTATTACGTTAAAACAAAGGGGAAGGATTGTGGTTATGATGAGCTTAATTACCGACTAGTCAAAATCAATGAATTATACAATCAGTTCATCACGACTGAAGATAAGTTATTCCGATTGGATACTGATACCGATTCCGACATGTTGGAAATCGATGATCAGTATTTTCCTCTAGTCGCGGAAATTCAAGTCTTGATACGTGCAATTAACCTACAATCAACTCCTGTTACCGGCCATCCATCTAAAAATGATTTCGATGGAAACTACAGACAATGGCAGGCCTTATATGACGTGTTTACTTCAACTGTTCACGAGAATACCACATTATCACCCGCCCAGAAATTTAAATATTTATTAGGCCAATTGCGCAACCCTGCGTACACTACTATATGCCTCTTTCGCGTCGATGATGCAATTTATATTGAGGCTCTAAAACGCCTCATCAAAAAAATACGATAAGAAGAAAACGATTGTTGAAACATGTTCAACCCGTTCCGCCTCTGGGTTTATGAAGATTAATGAATGTCGATGAAACTATATGAGGTTTGAAATCCTTAGGTCCTGAGGCTTCCGACCGAGATCCTTGGGTTGTTTATTTAGCCACAGAAAAGTTGGATGAAGAGTCCAAGCAACTGTGGAGATACGAAAACTCAGAAAATGAGTTTCCTACCATAGACTAATTTTTAGCATTTGTAGCTAAAAGAATGGATGCTTTAGGAAATTCCGGATCTAAACGAGTTCCGAATGCTCCCAAAATATCTTCGTCGAGTAAGTCTTTTTACGTAGCACAGGAACCTGCTTGCCTATTATGCACTGATGAACATCATAAACTGTTTACGTGTAACAAGTTTCGTAATATGCGTGTCGATAGTCGACGAGAATTAGTTAAAAATCTAAATCGTTGTTACAATTGTTTGACAGATGAGCATGTTGTAAGCCATTGCAAGAACTCGAAAAGTTGTTTTAAAGTCAACAAGAGACATAATACCTTACTACACCTTGAAGAAGTCAGTAAGCCGTTAAACTCTACTAATAAAAAACGGATGTCTACCACAGAACCAAGCACATCGATTTCATAACATGCAAACATTTATTTGATACCTGCGATTCACAATGATCAATCAAAAACTGAAATCTTTGAAAACTATGATGGTCCAAACCCGGTATCGATACTCCCGAAGTCCCGACAGCGGAGATCGAAATTGAAGATAATTTTATACAGTACGGGCATTAGTCATTAGTAACGTTGTGAAAATGCTAGAGAAGCATTCGAATGGATGTATATTCACTCTTGACATTTTCAATCTATACAAAGAGTGTTCGGATTAGTGTTTTATAACTAAACCAAACACTTTGCAGACTGAAAATATTTATGGTAAGTCAACGCCGAAATTATATTATACATGTCTCGTGAAACAAACTCTTTATGTTATCACGGTTTAATGAATCATGATGATTTGCACAAAGCGTTATCATTATTGATTGATTGATTGATAGGACTGTAGGACCAAGCGCTAGGCAAGATTCCCGGATAACGCCGGGCCTATTCCTACAGCCGTTTACATAAAACGATAGGTAAGGATTGGAAGGTATGTTAGTTAGGAAAGAGCGACCCGGTTACAGACACCATGACAGTCGGTACTAAGCTACTATTATCACAAGACAATCACAATTTTAATCTGCTAGTCTGCAATCGCCAATCAGCATTCTCCAGTCCGCAACGCCTATCCGCTCTTCTGTATTTTGAATAAAATTAAAACTAAATTAAAATTCAAATTCTAAAATAAATTTATTAGTTCGCTCAGAAATCTGTAACTTAATTAATTAGTTTTATTATTTATTTGAACTCCTATCCGCACAACAAACCTAATTAGAACATAAGTACAGAACTCTGAAAGAATTTTTTTTTAACTTATCGCTCAGGTATCTGAAACAATTTAATTAATTTAGTTTGATAGTTTAAGCCATCCATTACGATAATGTTACCATAATACTGTAACATGCTAATCAGAGAGTCAAAATAGACTATAGGGCGACAATCTTCAGCAGAACCATTTTCCTGTTACATAGTTATTACAATAATATAATTTGTTAGTAAAATCTATATCATTTTCACATTATCATTGGTTATTATTTTTATTTGGATAGGAAGGACATTTCCAATTCCATCATATATATTGGTGTTACCTCAGCAGTTGAAACTGGAGTATTTAGGTTAATTATCCTGGGGTCTTCTCATCAAATGCTGCATATAAATTTGCGTCCCTATATTTACAGATCCACCACCATCTTACGCGAGGGGTAGTATTTATTTATTTTATGACCCGACAGCATTTCATATACATACATTCGTGTATAGGGTAAATTATTATACAAATAAATAATTGAGTAAGTTAGATATTACCTGCAACTTAGCTATAACGTATTAAAATTAAATCATTTAATAAATGTCTAAAATTAAATTTACTAGATAGGAATCTGTTACTTAATTATTATTAATTTTATTATTTATTTAAAATCCAGTCCGTACACCAATCAAAGTTAAAATAAAATTCAAAACTCTTAATTAATTAACTTACGGCTCCTGAATCTGTAACCATAAATTAAATTAATATGGTTTGCTAGATTAAGTACCCGTCAACCATTACGCTGATATTGGATTGGAATATGTTTATCAGAAAATCCAAATAATTCTCTTAAAACGTATTACATTCCAAAATTATGCAACATTTTATTAAAAATAAAATAAACTTTCCTTGTAAACCCTCTCCAACTATAATCATATTTACACTTATATAAGTAATTAAAACCAAACCTTTTCCATAAATTATTATTCTTATTTTTATATTTCTGCAATACAATGTAATTGTAATGCAATGCCCGTATTATGGTCGTGATCAGGGATGTCACTTTACTACAAATGTAGTAGATCCGCTCCAACCTTCACCGTTCATAAATCAAAAAAGAACAATTGATATTGTCTTCAAAAAGCACCCTTAAATCCAAATACGAAACTTAATAAATTGAAATTACGCATGGATAACCCACAGGCACGTATGCACGACACACAGGCAATAAAGCAGGCAGGGACGCCACATAATGCAATGGAGCAGAAGCACCCCAAAAGTGAAGGAAATCAACACCCCTCGAAGCGAACCCTATTCAAGCAAACCAAACACGATCCAAACTCAACATTCAACCAAACATACATCTATTAGTAGCAAATAAACTCGTAACACGAGAACCCAATCGTAAGCATCCAAAATACAAACTCTTTCAGAGCACCCTCAACAACGGAACACCAACCTTAAAAAAATAAAAATAGAAAGTACAGGCATATCTCAACTGACTTTCAACAAACCGAAATTCATCCAAACACCCCACATTCCGGCGAATCCTCCAGGCCCCAACAAATCCCACTCGCGTCCAAAATTCCACATGCCAACAGAGGCTCCCAACCGCCACCGCAACTAGATTAACCCTCATGCCCGTCTCAATCAAATCCAGCTTCGAAAACGCCCCCACCCCCGCGGACCGCAGCAGTATCATGAGTCAAAGAACAAATCACCCGCATACCTACAAAAACCGCTTCTTTCAAACCGCTTCCGACATCCTTCAATAATCCAACCAAAACATCAAAACCTCCCACCACTCTGCAAAACTGAATGCCTCCAAACCCCCACTGCAAAACAGCTACGATCCCGCCGACATCCAAATATTTAAATAGTTCCAAATCCTCGCCACTAGATTCAAATACCCGCCCGACCCATCACAATCTTCCAGACTAAAACAACCCTCAACCGCAATCCCAAAATGTAACTCCGATAATGGAAGATACATACCCGTGTTCTGCACCAAATCTAAACACTCCTGTCCTACAATATCCCTGAGGATGTGTACACCTTCTTTATTAACTATGTGTCACACACACACCCTTTCGAATTGGAATACAGAAAACAAATTTCCAGAAATTTAAATATTCCACCAACAACTGAAAGAACAATTTTTACGCAAAAAAAAAATTCGCTAAAGAATCTAAATCATGCTAAAACGGGAACCTCAAAAAGTACGAAAATTTCTGCTAATTTTAGAATCGAGACAATGGAATTATTGTTGATAGATTGGATAAAAGGCTCAATCCAAAAAATATTACATTTAGTACGTCGATCATCCAAATCAAAGCTAAGAGTATTTGCGGGCCTCTTGTCAACTAAATAACGAAGAAACAAATACTTTCCAATATAGTCGGAGTTGGTTCCAAAATTTTAAAAATCGTAACGAATTCCTAAATATTAAAACTTCAGGTGAGTCTGCTAGCGCAGACACAGCTGCACCAAACTTCATTCTGCAAATAATTAAAAGCATCGTTGCAGATGGTCATTCACTCAGAAAAAATTATGTGACCAAATTCTTAGTAACACAGTTTGGTTACTTTAACATAAGTTTTTTGGTTAAATTCACCAATGCTCTACTTTAATTTGAAAAATAAAAATTTTGCTGCTTGGTTAAAGCAATAATTGATCAAAATGTAGGTAACCAAGATATTGGTACGTGTTATTGGTTAAATTTACTAAAATAAAACTAGTTAAATAACCTAAGAACATAATTAAAATAACAAAGTTGAGTTGTTCGTTTTAATTAGTCGTTTTGACCTAACTATTTAGTAGTATAAACTGAGTTGTTGGTAACATTAATTATTTACCAAATATAAGGTTAAACCAAATAAAATGTGTGTTCAACACGAACAAAATACTTGGTTACTAGAAAATAGGATTTTATTAGAAATTAAATTTTACAAGTCAGTTCGTGTTGTTTGTTTCACGTGTAATGTTTTAAATGTAAAAAGATTTATTTTTAGCGGCAACACGTTGTTAGTGCTTTTCAATTTTGGCATAACACTCCGAAAATAATTTATAATAATTAAATACATAACAATTATCTGGATTTAATTGGTAAGGAACAATTTTTTTTTTTGACAAAAATTTGTCAAAACGTGCTGAAACAGACGGCTCGACAAAGAATTTTGGGTCAAAAAAAATTTTTTTACGTTTAATAGTTTTTAATTCTATACAATTTTTAAATGTTTAAACAGATAACATAACAAATTGATTATCATATAGAAAAAAGCCATACTTCATCGTGGGACATTCGTAATACGTGTGCAATAATTATGATGATGACATACAAGCACAGCAACCACAGTTACCATTGATTTGCAAGATAAAATTAATCAAAAATTGTAACTATTAATCATCCAAATAATATAATTAAATTATGTATTAATCTATATTTAATTAATTTTCAAAACTAGGTTCTAGAGCAGACGATGATGACGGAATTTAAAATTTCGGATTTTCAGTGAAACCAAATAAAAAATGGTTATATAAAATAAATTATGATAAATTGTAATATTTTATTAATTAAATAAAAAATTAAATATACTCAGATTGTGTGTTGTATTTAATAATTATATATATATATATATATATATATATATATATATATATATATATATATATATATATATATATATATATATATATATATATATATATATATATATATATTTATATATATATATATATATATATATATATATATATATATATATATATATATATACATATATATACACGTTGCTGTAATTGTGTGGTTGTATACACACATCTATAAAATTTTACCAAGCTTTAGTTGAATTTGCCATTGCCTATTGATAAGATATACTAAATCTTTGCCATACCTAATAAGAAATATTGTTAGAAGTAACTAAGTCGTTAGTGAAATTTACTTTTTTTTTGGTTAATCTAACTTTGTTATTTGGTTATTAACATTAATATTTTGTTTTTATATTTAAAAAGTAACCATGTACTTTTGGTTAAAATAAGTAAGGTTTTTCTTTTATAACCAAAATTTGGTTATTTAAAATAAAAAATTAGTTTAACCAAGGGCTTAGTCATTTATTTGACTAAGCCATTTGGTTGGTTGAAAAATACTAAGTTTTTGGTTAAGCATGGCAAGTTTTTTGGTATTTTTGACCCAAACTTTTCTCTGAGTGTTTAAGCTATCAACTATTTAACGACGAAACAGCTTCTTATTACTTGAAAATAACGCCCTCGCGAACATATTTGACCACAGCAGAAAAACATGCTTCCGGCTTTAAAGCAGCAAAAGACCGTTTGACGCTTCTGCTTGGTGGTAATGTCGTCGGCGACTTCAAGTTAAATCCTTTGCTGATTTACCATTCGGAGAACCCGAGAGCTTTAAAGGGTATCACAAAAACAAGTTTACTTGTTGTTTGAAGAAGTTATAGAAAGGCTTGGGTTACTGCCAGTCTCTCTACACGAAATGACATGTTTTCAACATTAGCAAATCTTGGGATGAAGTCAGCGACACCACCAAGTCTGGATCGTGGAAAAAGCCTTGGTCGAATCAGTCCACCAGTTCTATTGAAGATGCAGCTGAAGTACAAACTCAAATCATCAACATGGCCAAAAAAACTGGCTTCATAGATGCTGATCCGTCTGACGTAGAAAATTTATTAACCTAGCAGGATAAATGATGAAAGTATTTCATCATCTGATAAGATTACATTACATTAAAGTATTCAAATATACAATGAAAAAACATGCCGGCAACGTAAAAAGTACAATGTATTTAAATTAAATTTAGAATTTAAATACATTGTACCCCGCACAGAACCAACATATTCCCTCATTACACATTTGAATACTTTTTCGACTTACGTCGTTCCAAGTAACGTTGAACTTTTCAGGAATGCATCCACGACACAAGTCAAAGATCGCCTGTATATATGTATATGATAATCTACGACGTATGTCAAGGATCACCTGTATATATGTATATAAAACACCTGCATAAAACATATAAAATAAAAATAAACAAAAAATTCTCTAATAAACATAGGAAACAGAATTTTTATGGACGAAACGAAAATTCTGTTATATTCATAATATGAATACCTAGGCATTTAAATGAGACAGTCGTGTGTAAATTTGCGTTTTCAACAATCAAATAATGATGTATATACAACACAAACACAATCCAAAAATTTATAAAAATAAAATGTAATTCGCCAATTACATTGAATATAATAATATGTTCCTACACAACGATCGCACAATGGCAGTGATCGTGTTAAAATTTAAATATACAAAATCCCTACTTCTGTATGTTTTGAAAGATACATAAACCAAAATATAAAAAACATCTAAAGGAAAGGGGAATACGATAATTGTATGAAGAGCGATGTGCTAGGCAAACGAAAGAAGACGAAACATACAAAGCATGCGATCGCTTTCAATGGAATACTGTGGTGTGCGTGTGATTTGAAAATTGATGTACATAAGACACAAAGACAAATCGTTATATATTACAAATTACAATATTAAACATATAACGGAGAAACAAGAACTGAATGTAACACAATAATACCAATACTTGTATAAAGCATTGCCTGTGAGATGTCAATGCGTAATAGCGTATGGAGATGTAATAGTATCGTACAAAATATAATTAAATACAACACAACACAATATAATATAATATAAACACAATATAATATAATGTAATGTTATAATGTAATTACAATAATAATAAAATATAATATAATAATATAATAGCGATACTCATCTGTGATCCGATTTAAAACCACGCACACACAACAAACGAATTTATTTTATTTTATTTAATAACACCGAGAGGAAAAAAACACGTCCACTCGGTGTGAAGATTAACACAACCGATTTGCACAAAGCGTTATCATTATGATAATTTATCAGTTACATTTTTTATCAATTGTTTTATTTCTTTAAGCCGCATATTTAGTTGTTTTGTATTGATTAGGTTTTGTATTTGGTTATATACATCACATTCATCAATTTTCAGTTCGATTGTGAAAACCCATCAAAAATTGTGAAATTGTGAAAGAATTAACAAAAATGTGGAAAATTAAGTAATTATAATTAAATATCTAAAATCGAAATTTTTTATTAAATTAAATAATTAATACACGAACATTAAAATTTTAGAGTGATGAATGTGTTTCTACTGATGTCGATTGGCTTGATTCGAGTGCCGTCCGTTTACTCCAATCAAGTTCATCACCTTTGTGAAAGTGCTAAATCGTGTGTAATAGATAATTTCAAAAATAATGACACGTTTGAATTTAACTCAAACACTTACATAAACCCATTAATTGATTTGACGTTTAACAATTCGGAATTTGCCACCATTCCATCACAAATATTAATTGAGCTACCAAAGTTAGAAACACTCGATGTGTCTTCATGCGGGATTCTTCAAGTACGCCGAAATAGTCTAACATCACCTCATTTGAATAAGTTAAATTTATCAAAAAATAAGATTTCACAATTACCTGCATTGGGATTTAACGGTGCAAATAATTTAAGACAACTTAATCTGTCATACAATCAAATCGAACACGTCGATCGGGATGCGTTCAAAAAACTAAATAAAATAATAGAAATCGATTTATCGTATAACAAGATTAAGACGTTAACAATTAAAATGTTGCCACATAACTTCAATGAATTAAATTTAAACAATAATCAATTAGAATTTCTAGATATAGATAGCAATATCCGTGTACTGCAACTTGATAATAATGCTCTAAGAAGTGAAACGGTTTTTATTAACTCTAGTCATTTAACTGTGTTATCAGTAAAAAATAATTCGTTACGGAATGTACACACAATCAAACATTTATCAAATTTGTCATATCTTGATTTATCACTTAACCCACTTGAAAATATTTCCATCGACTATGATGTGTTCCCTTATCTAAATAATTTAATATTAAAATCAATAAATTTGAAACACTTGCCGTCAATTTCGAAATTAATTAATTTAGAATCATTAGACATTTCGGGGAATCACTTAAATTTTATCGATTTTAACACATTGTCACAACTTGATAAATTAAAACATTTAAAAATAAATAACAATAATTTGAGCTCGATCGCGTTAGATGAATTAGACTACTTGTTGCCAAATCTACAATCGATCGATATATCGGCCAACAATTGGTTATGTTCCGATCTAATTGGCGCCTTAAAAAAACTCGAACAGTTGGAAATCACCATCATTGTTGAAGACGAAAATTTTATTATGTCGGGAATAAATATTCACGGTATTCGGTGTACAAATATTTCGGATGGTGCAAAACCTATTGCAATACCATCTGATAACGTAATCGAAATAAATCAAACATTGTATGCTATCGGTGGCGATGTAATCCAGACCTCGATATTAATAAATAGAATCACTGTTGATCTTGCAAAATTCGATAAGAGAATTCTCGATTTGGAAAAGATTGTCGATTTGGCAAAAAAGTGGTTTTGGGCATTATTATTATTCATCGTGATGATCATAGTTGCAGTAATTAAAATAATTCAAATTAAAATCAAATCAAATATTCAACTTAATGCGTTACAACAACAATTAATATCATCTAACATATAATCCAATGTAAAACAATTATATCACGTTAAAGATTAAGAGCCCCAGAACACTGTTGTTTTCTACAAGTAGAAATCAATTTGTGATCTAGAAGTTGTAGAGTCAGTTTATCTGTTGAGATAGCTGGAGTTCTTTTCAGAGTCTTAACAGATCAAAACTGAAGCTGCAACTTATAATTTGTGTTATCTATGTATTCAATCAAAACAAGTGTTCGACCTACATAAATCTCGAAGTTAGGTAAACATGAACGAGATTTATGTGCCTATAGAACTTGTTTTAATTGAGTGTGACATCTAGAAATCTGTTGAGAGAGAATATGATTAAAGTGATTATTTCAATATATATATATATATATATATATATATATATATATATATATATATATATATATATATATATATATATATATATATATATATATATATATATATATATATATATATATATATATATATATATATATATATATATATATATATATATATATATATATATATATATATATATATATATATATATATATATATATATATATATATATATATATATATATATATATATATATATATATATATATATATATATATATATATATATATATATATATATATATATATATATATATATATATATATATATATATATATATATATATATATAAATGAATAATGACAAAAATTAAAACAAACTGGTATGGAAGAGATTGTGGTGATGTATGAAATAAGACAGATATTTTTTATTTAATATATTTAAATTTTAAGTTATTATTAAGTTGTTCTTTGTCGACCCTTTGTTACATACTCTGTAATAAACGAGCATGCTCGAAATGGAGATTATCGACAAAGTGGATTTTCATAAAAGTTAATGTAATGTTTGAATTAATTTTAGATATGTAGACATGCTCGGGTAAATCGATTAATAATACTGTAATTTACTGATTTTAAGACATAAATTACATCAAATACTGGCCAATTATTTATTTTTAAAAACGCGCGTACATTTTTTTTTATTATATATATTAAATTAAATAATAACTTTATCATAAAAATAAATTAAAACATTTTAAATTTGTTGACCGAATAAATTTCAAATATTAAATATCATAAACCGTAAATTTTGTGTATAAACTTGAGTTGTACCCAGCTTTTTAGTATTGTACTCGTATCTCAGTACACTATGTAAAAATTGGGGTAAATAGTATTTACCAGAGTATACGGTCCACAACCATAGAATAGTATTCGTATAATAATATGTATTGTTACACTCTAAATTTAAATGTTTGGAATGTGAATTTTTAACGTGATGATAAGTTGCTTTATAGTGATGTGCGGGTAGTAACTATTCGGTATTTAATACTCGTTACTTTCAACTACCCGAAGTAACGATTACTTAAAAAATAATATATTCGTTACTTTTTACTTACGTATGTTTTATGCAGACGATAGTCGATTCTTTTTGTTACAATATAGTTAGTTACACTGTATTGGTTGTTTTGTTAGATACGTAATCGAGGGCAAAAAGAGAAAGCATCAATTTATTAATTTCATATGGTCTGCATGACTGCATCACGTATTTAAACATTCATCTTGTTTTAAATATTGAACGAGTTATCTCGCTTTTATTTATATGAGAAAACATAATTTGTTCTTTCTTTTAAGAGAAGGGCAATTATTTTTAATTTTATCTATAATTTGTTTGTTGTTATTTGTTTGTTGTTAAAAGAGTAACAACATATTGTATTCATTATAGAAATAAACAAAAAATAACCTAAAAAACACATGTATAAACTGTTTACATTTAGTTATTTAAGATTTGACAGCTGGATGGTTCCTGCATATGCACAAATCATTTATTTAGCGTTGAGCCAATTTTAAAAGTAGCAAAAATAACATTAAACATAATACCTGACCCTGTATACTTGTATTTAATTGAAATAAATAAATTAACGGTTTTTTGAAAATATTTTTTCATTATGAATCGAAAACGCAGCGATATTTGGCTGTATTTTAGTAAGAAGGATGAAACACATGCTACTTGTGATATATGTAAATGTGTTTTTTCGTATAAAGGAGGTTCAACGTCGAATTTCAAAAAACATTTAAACGCAAAACATATTGGTGTGCTTGTTGAGCAATCGGTAAAAAAATCGAGTACTTCTCAGTCATGTACTCCTGGTGTGTCTGATACACCTACAACATGTTCCACTGTTCTATCAATGTCAAATACACCGTCAACATCGGCTTATGTGCAATCTTGTAGTTCGAATTTTAGTACGAATGTTGCAGTTAATGTGACTGAAATTCAAAAAACCGCAAAACAATTAGGCATAAATCAGTTCATCACTCGACCACCTACAATTGCAAGGCAAAAAAAATTGAACGATCTAGTATTAAAAATGATCGTAAAAGATATGCAGCCATTTTCGATTGTCGAAGATCGAGGTTTTCGAGAACTTTTGGCTGGTTTTGACCCCTCATATACGTTGCCTCATCGAACAACCCTAAGTAGACAACTATTACCATCGTTGTATGATAGTTCTATTATAATCATAAAAGAACTTTTAAATCGGGCAGAATATATAACACTGACGACGGACATGTGGACAAGTTGCACAAGTGAATCGTACATGTCGATAACCGCCCATTTTATTGAGTCCACTTGGATTCAAAAATCCATACTTGTAGGGTGCTTCCTATTTACGGAAAGGCATACCGCCGAAAATATCAAAACCAAAATAGTCGACATATTGGAGCAGTGGAATATACAAAAAAAAGTTCATGCAATTGTAACTGACAACGGGGCTAATATTTTAGCAGCATGTCGGTTAACTAAATTCAACCACGTACCTTGTTTTGCCCACACGCTTAATTTGGTAGTTCAAGATGCAATAAAGATAATCAAGCCAACACACGCAAAATCTAAAGCAATCGTGGAATTTTTTACTCGGAGTACTTATGCAGCTTCCAAACTAAAACATTTTCAGGAACAGTTAAATAATGGTTCCGTTTTTAAGTTGAAAAACGATGTCGTCACGAGGTGGAATTCCACATTTTACATGTTTCAACGCATGTGCCAAATGAAAGAATGCATAAATGCTGCATTAGGTGTCCTCGATAGTACGATTGAAAAATTAAATTCTGAAGAATGGCGTATACTCGATGAATTATGTCGCTTGCTCGAACCTTTCGAGTTAGTTACAGTTGAACTAAGTGCAGACCAAAATGTTACCATATCAAAGGTCATGGCCCTTATTGATGGTCTCACTAGGGCTCTCTACAATATAAAAACAAATGTGCATAGTACGTGTGGCGATAGTTTATTTAATTCATTATTAGCTGGATTAAAAAAAAGATTTGATAAAATTGACTTCAATCTTACGGTTACCAAACCAACATTTTTAGATCCGCGGTTTAAAAAACGGGCATTCTCAAATAGTGCAGCATATAACAAAGCAAAGGAATCCGTTACTGCCAATGTGACCGATATGCTCAAAAATGAACAAACTGAATTGGTACCACAACCAGTTGACTCTATCAGCACAAATATCGAGAAAAAAAATTTGATTTGGGATGATTTTGACAATCGAAATCAAACTATCACCACACCTATGTCATCGGCGATTATTGAAGTTCGGCAATATTGCGAGGAACCGGATTTGGATCGAAAATACGACCCGTTAAAATGGTGGCAATCTAGAGAGCTGGTATATCCACGACTAGCAAAGCTAGCGAAGAAGCATCTCTCTATAGTAGCAACATCTGTTCCGTCAGAGCGAATATTTTCAAAGAGTGGTAATATTTTGACGGAGAAGCGAAGTCGCCTAAAATCAGATAATTTTGAGAAAATCATCTTTCTCAACGCAAATCAAAATTATATCTAAAACGTGTATACGTTTTTGATTTCTTTCTTACATACAACTGTTTTTTATTATATAATATATGAAGTTCCTTATTGTAAATGAAATGTTCCTTTTAATTTATGATTTCTTTTTTATTTAATTTTATTTTTGTTTATTTAGATAATATATTTATCTAATACTTTAAGATATATAAATAATAAAATATTCTTAAAACATTAAAAATAGTTATTCTTAAAGACCTGAAAACTCAAAATGACAATAGAATGTAAACATAGCATGATAGCATTACAGTATCCAATATCCATTCAATTTTTAGTAATCATTCATATGTATAATAAGTATTCTAAAGTGATTACTTTGTAACGAATAAAAAGTAACGAGTATTTGACATAAAAGTAACGAGTACTCGTGATTACTCAAAGTAACGAAACTGCACAACTCTATTGCTTTACTTTGAATATATTTTACTTACTAGGCTAATAAATAATATGATTATTGATATAAAATATTGAACATATAAAAAATAAATTGGTAATTTTATTGGATTATACATTTCGAAAGTTAGGTTTGTTTCCTTGGTTCTATTCATTTATTGAGATTACATTATAATTAATTTATTATATCGTAAAGAATTGTTAAATGTTAATAAAAATCATTCTGATACAAATACACCAAAAGCTACCAATAGGAACTATTTAGCTCGTTTTCTTTAAATTTCACATTGTTATTAATAAATAAGTTAAAAATTATGTTTTAACAATTGTTGATTAAAATTTATATAAAATAATATATAATTTAGGATGCATTTAATCATCTTTCACGCATCGATCTGCTTTCATACTTCAATACCATTTATTTTAATAAATTCATACATAGCATTATATCCACTTATACCCCTTTTAATATTTCATTCATAGTCCTTGCACTCATTGAAATTTAGTCTATATTTGTTGCACTTTAGAAGCAAATGTTCAATGTCCTCTACAACCATACAAGAATCACACACATTTTCGTCACTCAAATGACATTTATACAGACATTCCCTGCATTTCCATGAATCTCACTCGCTCCATTGTTCGGATCATTGTGGCGTGTACTTTTATTTCTTTAAACAAAGATTTTTTCAAAGGGACACTACACCATTCATAGAACTCCTTGCTTTTAATTTGACTTTCTTGCACAAATTCACTCTCCCATTTTCTCCATTGATTCACTGATTCTTCATATTCATTCAAACATACGAAGTCATCCATAATATCATATTCATTTACATCCTCAATCAAGATACCCTGTTTTCCAATCATATAGGTTCTTTCATTACCTTAATTTGTAGATGTGAAGGAATCCATTTTTTTACGTTTAGTTTTTTTAAGAGCAAGGCGCGGTCTTGAAAAATAATATCACGATTTAAGCCTGATTTCCATTATAAAAAAAATACTGACAGTTTAATCAAAATAAGATGACAATATATTTTTTGGTTGTGTGCGAGAGAGAAAATATTTTCAGTACAAAATATTTATTCAGTACTGAATAAATTTCTATGTTAATGAAAAAATTATTATAGCAGTACTAGCATTTCTATGGTACTTTTTTTTCTATGGTACTAGAAAACTATTTTATATGCATGTGAAATCGTTTCTATATGAAGTCATATTTAAAAAGTGAAGTTATTTCTGAAATTTGAAGCATTTTATAGTAGTTTTTTTATGGTCAAATCATATTTCATGATTTTAACATTTCGTTTTCTCTCATGCATAATGACAAGTATATTAAATTTATATATTGTTAAACATATTTAAATTTAGTGTTTGTTGATTTTTTTTCATTAAAAAAATATTTGAAATTTATTAGTATCACTCAAAATATATCCATTTAGTTTTGCTATAAAAAATAAAAACGGTCTCTCGTTTTGGTTTTCTCCTTTTGGTTTATTCAGTAAAAAATACTGGCAGTATTCTTTTTTATTGTAAATCAAACTTACTTCATCTTATTTAACAAATATTCATTAATAAAAGTTATATTTTTAAAATGTTTTCATAAACAGACATTATATTTATGGTAAGTATATAATTTACTATTTAATTTTAAACTAAACACTTTTTTTTTCTAAGAAGTGCCAACATTTTTTCTGAATTTTTTTTTGACGGCTTTTACAGGCCATAATGTACCGTGTCAACAATCTGACTCCATCGGTTTCGATCACGAGCCAGCACTTCATATTGTTGCAAGCAACCGGAAGACGCCAGATCGCTCTCTACGCCGTAGAGCTATCGTCGCCGAAAGCAACCTCTTCTCCTACCGAAAGACGGTTCTCCCTTCAAAGATCGCTGTATCATTCGGTTCGGATCAGCAAGAAGAACGTGACTGAGCCAGCGTACTCGCTGTCCTTTGATTTCATGCACGATATCAGGAATCTGCATTATATTCCTGATCACGTGGTTGAAACGAACTCGGTATGTGCCATCAACGTCGCGTTTTAGGCCATATATCACACGCATGATTCTTCTCTCGAATGTAAGAAGCCATCTTTCGTACTCATCCGTCAAGCTCGGTTGGAGAGTTTTGTCAATAAAATTTAAAAGCAATACAATTTTTAAGGAGAAATAAATAGTTTAAAGTGATAAATTAACATTTCTACGTAACCGCAAAATTATTTATATCATATTTTATAAAATAAAATATGACTGATAAAAGCGAAATTATAATCAATTGTTCTATTTTTTGCCGCAACAATATATATTATCAATTTTATTTACTTAATGAATTAAAATATAAATATAAGCTTAGTCTCTATGTGACCGTCTCTGTGTGACGTGTTTTCTTGTCAGCGTTTTATTTTATTAACAAATTTAAAATAATTATTAACTAAATAAAACAAATTGTGAAAATGGATATATATATATATATATATATATATATATATATATATATATATATATATATATATATATATATATATATGTTGTATATATATATATATATATATATATATATATATATATATATATATATATATATATATATATATATATATATATATATATATATATGTTACGATTAATTTCTGTCAGTGATTTAACTGTTTTGAGTTCGTTGAGTTTAAGGTGCTGTCGGATCATCTCAAATATTTATGTAGTCCACTTGCGTTGGATGTCATTGTATTGGCGAATGGAGAACCACTGTGGAATCAGATAACTCATATAGGAGACTGTATCGAAAATTATTTCTTCTCATGAAAACTATGAATAATTATTTATACTCGAGGTAATGCACTAAATAACAATTATGTTAAATTTGGATCAGTGAGTGATGGTGAGTATATGAAAAAGAATCTAATGGGTCTAGTTTAAGTTTATGGTATAATTGTATTTATCAGTCGACAATTAGATTTCACTGATATAAAAACATTACTTTAGACAGTGTTTTGTATATACAGTGCAATTTAAAGAAAGTGACGTTCACATAAAAAGTTTAAATTAGATCGTGATAGAATTTCAAGTAATTAGCCTATGTTGGTGATCATATATGAGGGCCTCGTGAATAAGCCTGGTGCATCTTTGTCCAACAACCGCCCAGGTGGCGCAGTGGTTAAAGCTGCGGCTGTTGGAGCGGAAGGTACCGAGTTCGAATCCCGATAAGCAGGTTGCAAAAGGGATTTTCACCACTTGATTACGATAGGTGGTGTGAATGAACACAACTATAGCGTAAAGTAAGGACGTAAATAAGCGAACCGTGAACGAGTTGGGAGTGCCGTGAGCCCCGAAACAGATTGCATAGAAATAAACGAAAATAAAAGCTTTGTCCAACAATATTTTTAATTCATTTTTTTAACTTGTTCGTACTGAGGATCATTGGTAGTGGTGACGTTGATAAATGAACGTATTTACTACCTGGAGTCAGATCTTTTTTGAAGTTTAAAAATAATAAAACTTATTGTTCCAGTCATCACAAGGAAAGCGCGTTGCCTGGTGATGTATTTGGAGTGTTCTTTTATTAATTATTTTCTCTTTTCATTGTTGTAATCTACTATCATATAGCAAATTTGATAAAGATAATAATTATTTTGTACCATAGATTATTATAGATTAATGTTTTAACGATTTTGTTTTAAAGGGGGATAAAAGTGGGGTCTGAATGGAATTAAAACATGTTCGTCTTGCTCTTAGGTAAAGTTAAGTTTCTTTCATCATAGCAACTGATTAAAAGTGGATGGATTCCCATTCAACCTCACACCGACTATAGCGAGCAGGCTAATGGCTGCTCAGGGAACCAAATTAATTCACTGCCTGTTAACGGCTCCCATTTGCCGTGCAAGTGGCATACATCACAAGGCATGATTGGAATGCACCAGTTTGTTTAGAAATGCGTTGCATTAGAATAGTACTAGCTAGCATAAATTGGCGTAAAATAGCGGCTTAGGTCTGTATAATGTGAGTGTTTTATTTTTTGTTAATTAAGCGATTTTTTTATTGATAGATGGTTGTTTCTAGGATTAAAATATTCAGGTGAGACCTGAGCCAGTGTGTTTTTCAAGTGTTGTGTGCTTTCGCATATCTGTTGGACACTCTGCTGGATGTTTTTCAGGATTCTGATGGCACTGTCTCGATTTGCTCGATGGTTCTACTTTAATCGGACGTGTTCGATTTGGGCTGTAAAGTTGAGCGTAAATATAAGCGAACCATGAAATATATGAGAGAATCTTTAGCCTCATTTATTTTAATATTTTTTATTTTTATTAAGAAGAAACAAATCAAATATTTAAAAAAATGCGCAAAAACTTTAAAAATTATATCAAAATTTCTAAATTATAATTTGATTAATTTCAAATTGAAGACCGTTTAATATTACTTTAATTATTGTAGTTTTTTCTGTTCATTTAATGTAATAAAGGAATTTTTAGTTTATTATTCAACATTTTGTTGTATTTTTACAAATATTTGCTGAAAGTTTATCACAAATTTGTTGAAGAATAAATTGATGTTCGATATTCAACAATCAATTCTTAATAAATTCATCAATCGATAAAAAGTCAACAAAAATCTTGTTTTAATTTATTATTTGTTAATTATTAAACATAAAATGTTGAATAGTCAATAAAAAATTATAGATTATAGTTACTTTTTATGCAATTCATTTTTTGTTTAAAGCAACACTGCTGTCTATACATGACATCTGAACAATAAAAAAAGTGTTTGGGTGGAGAACATTATCTAGTTGGTATTTCGACGCCTGGTTGCAATAATCAATGGTTGTTGAAAATTAATATTAAGTTTGTTTGAATTTAATTTAAAAAAAATACTTAATTCTTAGCATTATAAATAAATACACTTGATTACTTAAAAATTAACAATTTTTGAGTTAAAATTTAACAAGTTTAAAGTTATTTTTAATGCAGTTGTTGTTTAAATTTCGTTATTGATTTGTTGCTACTTAAATGAGGTGTTGAATATTTTCTGCGTATTTGATATTTCTACAATAATTGAATGTACTCAGTTACACACAATAATTGTAGTAAATTTCAACTAAAATTTTTTAGAGTGTGGTTAGCCAATGGACCTCTGTCTTACATAATGATGAGAGGCTACAATCGTCAAAGATTAAATAAAGTTTTATAATTTTCAGTAATAAACTTTTTTTACACTGTTTGCTATGAAAGGTTGATTTTCTAATAACTAAGATCACAATCTGCCCAGGTGGCACAGTGTTTAAAGCTGTGGCAGTTGGAGCGGGAGATACCGGATCTCGATAGGGGCAAAATGCAAAAAGGGATTTTTCACCATCGATCCTTATCACATTACTGTACCCTGCAATTTTATAGAAAACTATTTCAAAAAAATTATTAACCTTCATTGGCGTATTTTTAAACCATGTAAGGTCCGATTTTCGTTGACCAACTTGAAATGTCCTAGCTTCTTGAAACTGTCAGAGCTCCTGCAACCAACACGCGATTCTTCAAGTAAAGGTTGATATTCAATAATTATTAAACATTTAATCATGAAAATATTTAATGCTCGTATTTTAACAATGAAATATATGTTAACATGAAAGCGACATCATAAAAAATACCGAAACTTTTTATCAATATTTTTTGCAAATCTTAAATACAACTTTCTTATTAAAACTGTCTCAAAATTTGAAACCACCACCCATGTTTAACATATTCAAATGCAAAAATTGTAAAACAAATAAAAGAAACGAGCAAGAATCATTTACAAATTAAAAATCAGCACATGACTCCAGTATTATCGATCCAGGGGATGTAAATACTTATGAAATATTTTTCTAATGCTAGAATCAAATAGGTATACATTACCAACACCATCTATTTAATTAAATAACAAACAAACAACAGAATTTGGAATAACAACTGGCACAAATTAGTCCTTACTTACATGAATTGGGAATGACAGTGATTATCAAAACAACAAAAAATATAGAAGTTTTTTGTTAAGAATCCAAAGTACTGTCGAAAACAATTGATAATCAAACATAACAATGTCACTTTAGTTATTAATTGGCTTTGATAATCAGTTTAGCTTTGATAATCAGTTTAGTAAAATGATGAACCTGAGTGTAAAATTTTATATAGAAACAAAGACAATCATAAATCTAATATGATTCTAAACAAAGAAAAGACCGAAGTGAAGAACATAACAAATAACAAAATATGAACAAGTGTGTGCTTATACAAAATAAAACCACATTTAGGCGACAAATCTATGCAACAAAAGTTGCTTATAAATTAAACGAACTACAAAAAGCCTCATTAAATTTCAACACAAAAACAACAAAATGTCCAAAGTCTAAAGTTCAATACCAGATTATCAAATAGTACATCCCTGCCCTCGGTTATATGATTAACAAGCAATTTCTACATATATCGATTGTTGCATTAACTTTTAACTTTCAATCGAAAATTTTGTTCTACCAAAATCAAAAAGCCTGAAGACAAATATGATTTTCTGGAATGTCGAAAGCCTAAACTTCAATACCAGATTATCAAATAGTACATCCCTGCCCTTGGTTATATGATTAACAAGCAATTTCTACATATATCGATTGTTGCATCAACTTTTAACTTTCAATCGAAAATTTTGTTCTACCAAAATCAAAAAGCCTGAAAACAAATATGATTTTCTGGAATGTCGAAAGCCTAAACTTCAATACCAGATTATCAAATAGTACATCCCTGCCCTCGGTTATATGATTAACAAGCAATTTCTACATATATCGATTGTTGCATCAACTTTTAACTTTCAATCGAAAATTTTGTTCTACCAAAATCAAAAAGCCTGAAGACAAATATGATTTTCTGGAATGTCGAAAGCCTAAACTTCAATACCAGATTATCAAATAGTACATCCCTGCCCTTGGTTATATGATTAACAAGCAATTTCTACATATATCGATTGTTGCATCAACTTTTAACTTTCAATCGAAAATTTTGTTCTACCAAAATCAAAAAGCCTGAAGACAAATATGATTTTCTGGAATGTCGAAAGCCTAAACTTCAATACCAGATTATCAAATAGTACATCCCTGCCCTTGGTTATATGATTAACAAGCAATTTCTACATATATCGATTGTTGCATCAACTTTTAACTTTCAATCGAAAATTTTGTTCTACCAAAATCAAAAAGCCTGAAGACAAATATGATTTTCTGGAATGTCGAAAGCCTAAACTTCAATACCAGATTATCAAATAGTACATCCCTGCCCTCGGTTATATGATTAACAAGCAATTTCTACATATATCGATTGTTGCATCAACTTTTAACTTTCAATCGAAAATTTTGTTCTACCAAAATCAAAAAGCCTGAAGACAAATATGATTTTCTGGAATGTCGAAAGCCTAAACTTCAATACCAGATTATCAAATAGTACATCCCTGCCCTTGGTTATATGATTAACAAGCAATTTCTACATATATCGATTGTTGCATCAACTTTTAACTTTCAATCGAAAATTTTGTTCTACCAAAATCAAAAAGCCTGAAGACAAATATGATTTTCTGGAATGTCGAAAGCCTAAACTTCAATACCAGATTATCAAATAGTACATCCCTGCCCTCGGTTATATGATTAACAAGCAATTTCTACATATATCGATTGTTGCATCAACTTTTAACTTTCAATCGAAAATTTTGTTCTACCAAAATCAAAAAGCCTGAAGACAAATATGATTTTCTGGAATGTCGAAAGCCTAAACTTCAATACCAGATTATCAAATAGTACATCCCTGCCCTTGGTTATATGATTAACAAGCAATTTCTACATATATCGATTGTTGCATCAACTTTTAACTTTCAATCGAAAATTTTGTTCTACCAAAATCAAAAAGCCTGAAGACAAATATGATTTTCTGGAATGTCGAAAGCCTAAAGTTCAATACCAGATTATCAAATAGTACATCCCTGCCCTTGGTTATATGATTAACAAGCAATTTCTACATATATCGATTGTTGCATCA
The DNA here is from genome assembly GCA_963932295.1 of Tipula lateralis. Lineage (NCBI taxonomy): Eukaryota > Metazoa > Arthropoda > Insecta > Diptera > Tipulidae > Tipula > Tipula lateralis. The sequence goes on from OZ010737.1 coordinate 172,478,324, forward strand.
ACTTTTAACTTTCAATCGAAAATTTTGTTCTACCAAAATCAAAAAGCCTGAAGACAAATATGATTTTCTGGAATGTCGAAAGCCTAAACTTCAATACCAGATTATCAAATAGTACATCCCTGCCCTTGGTTATATGATTAACAAGCAATTTCTACATATATCGATTGTTGCATCAACTTTTAACTTTCAATCGAAAATTTTGTTCTACCAAAATCAAAAAGCCTGAAGACAAATATGATTTTCTGGAATGTCAAAAGCCTAAACTTCAATATCAGATTATCAAATAGTACATCCCTGCCCTTGGTTATATGATTAACAAGCAATTTCTACATATATCGATTGTTGCATCAACTTTTAACTTTCAATCGAAAATTTTGTTCTACCAAAATCAAAAAGCCTGAAGACAAATATGATTTTCTGGAATGTCGAAAGGCTAAACTTCAATACCAGATTATCAAATAGTACATCCCTGCCCTTGGTTATATGATTAACAAGCAATTTCTACATATATCGATTGTTGCATCAACTTTTAACTTTCAATCGAAAATTTTGTTCTACCAAAATCAAAAAGCCTGAAGACAAATATGATTTTCTGAAATGTCGAAAGCCTAAACTTCAATACCAGATTATCAAATAGTATATCCCTGCCCTTGGTTATATGATTAACAAGCAATTTCTACATATATCGATTGTTGCATCAACTTTTAACTTTCAATCGAAAATTTTGTTCTACCAAAATCAAAAAGCCTGAAGACAAATATGATTTTCTGGAATGTCGAAAGCCTAAACTTCAATACCAGATTATCAAATAGTATATCCCTGCCCTTGGTTATATGATTAACAAGCAATTTCTACATATATGGATTGTTGCATCAACTTTTAACTTTCAATCGAAAATTTTGTTCTACCAAAATCAAAAATCCTGAAGACAAATATGATTTTCTGGAATGTCGAAAGCCTAAACTTCAATACCAGATTATCAAATAGTACATCCCTGTCCTTGGTTATATGATTAACAAGCAATTTCTACATATATCGATTGTTGCATCAACTTTTAACTTTCAATCGAAAATTTTGTTCTACCAAAATCAAAAAGCCTGAAGACAAATATGATTTTCTGGAATGTCGAAAGCCTAAACTTCAATACCAGATTATCAAATAGTACATCCCTGCCCTTGGTTATATGATTAACAAGCAATTTCTACATATATCGATTGTTGCATCAACTTTTAACTTTCAACCGAAAATTTTGTTCTACCAAAATCAAAAAGCCTGAAGACAAATATGATTTTCTGGAATGTCGAAAGCCTAAACTTCAATACCAGATTATCAAATAGTACATCCCTGTCCTTGGTTATATGATTAACAAGCAATTTCTACATATATCGATTGTTGCATCAACTTTTAACTTTCAATCGAAAATTTTGTTCTACCAAAATCAAAAAGCCTGAAGACAAATATGATTTTCTGGAATGTCGAAAGCCTAAACTTCAATACCAGATTATCAAATAGTACATCCCTGCCCTTGGTTATATGATTAACAAGCAATTTCTACATATATTTGAGACTGACTGCTGGTTCCACTTCCACATGACGTATCTTGACTGCTGGTTTGATGATGTTGTTAGCAGTCTCGTTGGTTAGGGCACACGCGATGGTTTCCGCAAAGGTTGCTTTTGGAGACAACACAACAGCACGTCTCGTATCCGGATCCCGTAGTCCATCTGTGAAGGCGTCGATCTTAATACGCTCTGTGTATTCACCTGCCATGTTGTAGTGGGCGAGGTGCACTAGTCGCTCTATACCAGCTGCATATTCTTGAAGCGTCTCTCCAACCCGCTGACATAGTCCCTTCAACTCCATACGATGTAGCTCCCGTCGATGGTCACCTCCGTATTTGCGCTCCAGAGCCAACATGATTTTGCCGTAATCCTCTCGTTCGTATTCCGGCACAATTTGCAGTAGTTCCGCAGCACTGCCTTTTAACGCCACAATTAACGCTGCCACTCGATCCTCCTCACACCAACCATTTCTTGTGGCCGCCATTTCAAACTGGAGTTTGAAGATCTTGAATGGTGTGGTTCCGTCGTACGTTGGTGGCTTCAACTTTATTGAGCTGGTTGGTCGAGTAACTTGAGCGCCGCTGTTAGTTTTGAGATCCATTTGCTCTTGTTCGATCTTCATTATTCGTTGGTCTGCAGCTTCAAATTTTTGATCCATTTTGTGATCGATCTCCATTTTAACTACGCTCAATTTTCCATTGACATCCTCCCTTAAATCTTGTTGAAACTTTTCCAGTTGTTCCATTCGTTCTAGAATTTGTTGCTGTCCAATAAACATGTTTTCTTGATCGGCTCGCATCTGCTCCTTTATATCGTTCTTTAATTGATTTTGGCCGGCAGATATTTTTCCTTCGAGGCCGCAGATCATTTGCTCCTGTTCAGCAAGCAATGCCCTTTGCTCGGTAATCATTTTTACTTCGAGGCCGCCGATCATTTGCTCTTGCTTGGCTATCATTTGTTGCGTCTGAAATTGCATTTGTTGCATAGTCGCCAACAATTGTACCATATCGAAACCTCCAGATGTCATTGGAGTAGTTTCCTTAACGACGACATTCTGATCTTCCGCTCTGGTCGATGTTTCTGAAGTCACTTCAACTGCTTGCACCTCGGTTGAATCCGGTGCCCCCAAATTAAACTCATGTTGATCTGGGTCAACATTATCATCCAACAAAGCTGTACGGAGTCTCAACTGCAACTCATTTCGGTTGCCCGCAGTTGGTAGATTCCGTAGACCCAACTCCTTCTTCAAATCTGCCACTTTTAAGTCCAATAATTTCATCTTGGATATTCACAATCCCACCGCTGTCACCAATTGTTACGATTTCGCCGAGTGGTTATTCTAATAATTTATCCGGTTCGATCACTGGATTGTGAATATTAAACTCGCAAAGATTAAATTTCAATTAAATTTATTTCTCACAAAAATTACACAAATATTTCACAAATAATTCACTAATATTTATTTTCACTATTATTTTCCACAATATTTATCACTACTATTATTTTAACACTTTACTTTCACTTTACTTGTAGAACATTCTATTATTTTTCTTCTCTACACTTCGCGAATGTTCTTTTCGTCGTATTTTGTTCGCTCCGCCTATTTCATTATTTGTTTTTATTCCGTTCGTATGTGTAAGCATTTGGTTACAGGGTAATCCCTACTGCTATAATTTTCTTATTAATTATCACAGGTGACATCTGTGATTCGTAACAGATTTGAAGTAAAATATAATTTAAATTTTGTGCTCATGAAATGAGATACAGCATGATTTTTAAGATTTAGCAATTAATTGTTTTCTTAAACTTCAATCATATTATTGTCTTCAGGCTTTTTGATTTTGGTAGAACAAAATTTTCGATCGAAAGTTAAAAGTTGATGCAACAATCGATATATGTAGAAATTGCTTGTTAATCATATAACCAAGGGCAGGGATGTACTATTTGATAATCTGGTATTGAAGTTTAGGCTTTCGACATTCCAGAAAATCATATTTGTCTTCAGGCTTTTTGATTTTGGTAGAACAAAATTTTCGATTGAAAGTTAAAAGTTGATGCAACAATCGATATATGTAGAAATTGCTTGTTAATCATATAACCAAGGACAGGGATGTACTATTTGATAATCTGGTATTGAAATTTAGGCTTTCGACATTCCAGAAAATCATATTTGTCTTCAGGCTTTTTGATTTTGGTAGAACACAATTTTCGATTGAAAGTTAAAAGTTGATGCAACAATCGATATATGTAGAAATTACTTGTTAATCATATAACCGAGGGCAGGGATGTACTATTTGATAATCTGGTATTGAAGTTTAGGCTTTTGAAATTCCAGAAAATCATATTTGTCTTCAGGCTTTTTGATTTTGGTAGAACAAAATTTTCGATTGAAAGTTAAAAGTTGATGCAACAATCGATATATGTAGAAATTGCTTGTTAATCATATAACCAAGGACAGGGATGTACTATTTGATAATCTGGTATTGAAATTTAGGCTTTCGACATTCCAGAAAATCATATTTGTCTTCAGGCTTTTTGATTTTGGTAGAACACAATTTTCGATTGAAAGTTAAAAGTTGATGCAACAATCGATATATGTAGAAATTACTTGTTAATCATATAACCGAGGGCAGGGATGTACTATTTGATAATCTGGTATTGAAGTTTAGGCTTTTGAAATTCCAGAAAATCATATTTGTCTTCAGGCTTTTTGATTTTGGTAGAACAAAATTTTCGATTGAAAGTTAAAAGTTGATGCAACAATCGATATATGTAGAAATTGCTTGTTAATCATATAACCAAGGGCAGGGATGTACTATTTGATAATCTGGTATTGAAGTTTAGGCTTTCGACATTCCAGAAAATCATATTTGTCTTCAGGCTTTTTGATTTTGGTAGAACAAAATTTTCGATTAAAGTTAAAAGTTGATGCAACAATCAATATATGTAGAAATTGCTTGTTAATCATATAACCGAGGGAAGGGATGTATTATTTGATAATCTGGTATTGAAGTTTAGGCTTTCGACATTCCAGAAAATCATATTTGTCTCCACGAAATTCTATTGCAATCTGTTGGAAATTGATCGTTGTACAAGATTTAAAATACATGTTATTAAACTTAAATGGTCTTATAACTCATTCATTTGTTTCAGTTTTTGTTATTTAATATAATATATTACTTTAATTTTCCGCTTAAATGTACTGTATGTGTGGTGCTTGTATGAAATGTTATCCTAAATTCATGCTATTTTGTTGTTTTAAAATTTCGTGCAACATTCAGGCGATTAAATTACCACTACATATATGTCGCATATATGTACACGAAAAATTTGTTATTTTTTTTTGTTATGTTTTTCACAGGCATAGTAAAAGGTAAGAAGATATAATACTCATATATAATTACAACTAATCAATATTCAATATTGGTACATGGCGTTTGAAATAGCTTACAGGAAAAAAAATCTGCTGGTTACTAAAATTACAGTAGAACAAAAGCTCTTTAGCAAAAACTTTTCTACTGATTATATTCTGCTATCCTATATCTTATCTATCGAATTAAACAAGTTTAAATAGAAATTTACCAAGTGGTTGCAAATAAATAGTTTGATCTAAGATCAATCAGCGCATCAGAGCCTAGCCCCATGATATAGATAGTAGCTGACGCACTAGATCTTTAACTAGTTATTTAACCATATCACTATTAATTATAACTTTTAAATATATTGTATTTTAAATAATCGATATTTGTATCTTTCAATTAAACACTCATTTTGATAATAAAACGTATTCTAAATTGAATTCACCGGATTTTTAGGACGAAAGTCAATGATAAGAAACCAAACAATCTATAATTATTGTTTATGTTTACAATATGTTATCATTCAATAATATTAATCAGTAACGAAAACAATTTGACAATTGAATTATTGGAATTTGAGCATGTATTGTAAATCATTTGATACAAACGCAATTTTACTAGTTGTTCTTAATTTCACTTATTAAAAAAATAAAAAGTTTGAAAATTTGTTCAGTGTACCAAATTCTAAAACATGGATATGCACACAATCCAATCTCCTCGCCTTCATTGGATTAACACACACAAAAAACGTATTTAGTCGCAGTCCTCTTACCACTTTTGCTACATTGGCGACATGCAACTCTTTACCACGCTTGGGAAATGTCCCATTGTTGGATTATTTCCCACTATTGGATGTCCCATAATTGAACTAGAATCAGATTGCTGTGCTGAAGATTGTCCTAAATACAAAATACCATACAAAACCATACAAATATCTACTGTCGACTAACAGAAAAACGAAAATTCTATCATTTTACTTTTATTACTTTTGTGGGGAGTCCCACAAAAATCAAAATATCTCAGTAACGAAAACCCATATCCACAAACCGTTCGGCACGAATACTTGTCGCATACAACTGTAAACTATCGCGCAAAGCAAAACCTTTTAACACAAACCACAAGTCCACAACAAAGTTATAGCAATACGAAGTTGTAGCATTTTCCGTCACATATTTGTGACATGATTTTTTTTTTTAAACTATCATGTCACATATATGTGACGTTGAGTAGCGAACGTGTTAAATATTTTTTGATTTCACTTAACCTGTTTTATATAATTTTATATTAAGTAACTTTGGTTCCTATTTTTAATATTTTCTATTAATATATGTATAGTCTTACCAGCATCTCAACTGAGCCCTTAAAAACTATTTGAATACGTATGGGTGCAAATGGTTTGTTGGTGTTTAGCCCAACCAATGTCTTACACACAATCACTTCTTTTTTACTATCTAGTGTATGTTAAATTTTGGTTAGTGACAAGATTAGACTTGGGACCGCAGTATGATCTTTTAACTAATAAGGTATCACCAGGAATATACGAGTATATTTATATACTGAAAAACGTTATAAATTTTATCGTTTCAGAATGCGACAGTAAATCATAATTTTAACGTTACAGCATTTGTAATGAATTTAGGTTCTTATTCTGAATCGTTCACCTGAAAACTATTTTATTTACTGAACAACTTAAGTACGCTGAAAAACAACTTAAGGCTCATGGATATCTAGATACTCCCAAAAGTAAAGCCTAGTGACTGGGCTCAGACTCAGCACGTTTACTGTAAAGGGAAATCTGTGGACACAGCTCTGTATGCCCTAATAAGTACAATTGAGAAATAAATATTCTCTCAAGAGTTGTGCATAGTGGCGTTCCTTGATATTGAGGGGGCCTTTAATAATGTAAAGACAAAGAAAATTCTGAAGGTATCGTCGCTAATAGGGGTGAATTACCCTGTAGTGGGTTAATCAATCACAAACTTGAGTGCAGGATGGTTCACTCACAGTAGATCCACCTCTCTACAATGGCAAGAGACTAGTTTTTACAGACAAGGCAAGATTTCTAGGCGTATCTTAGACAGTAAGCTTAGCTGGAAGCCCAACATTATGGAAAGAGTAAACAAGGCTAATATAGCTGCTACACTGACTATTCACTTCTGTAGTAAAACCTGTATTTATGTATGGAGTGAGCGTGTGGTGGTGTAACGTTCGTCTAATTTCAAATTTCAAATGCTTTTTATGAACTCGATCGTGAAAAATTTCTTCAACTAGATTTCATTTTTTGTGATTTTAACCCCATCTACCTTGCGTCATTTAATACATTTACCTATTTAATATTCAAACCAACTTATTTTCGTTTAGTGCTTAATTATAGCTTAATTACTGCATTACACAGTACCATTAATTACTATATAGCAAGTGGAAAGATATAGTTCACGGGGGGAATGGAATGAATATATAAAATATGAAAAAGATAGATCTTTGGCGCGAAACGAGTTTGCTATATAAAGACTGATAAAATTTTCTTACGGGTAGAGAAAGAAAAAAATTTGTTAGAGTCACAAAAATGATAAAAAGTGATTTTGGTCAGTGAAAAAAAAAACATTTTAATTAATTGAATTAAAATGAAAAAAAAAAACGGTGCATCGGAATAGTGATGTTTAAAACATAAACTTTATAACGATAGATATATGAACATATGAGATCGATAAATATCTCAATAACTAATGTATATAAGTTTAAGATTATTTGACAAGTGCTAAATTGTTGTTTGGCCTCATCATATCGATTGTTGTCTGAACCTTATAAAATAATTCTGTATAATTTAATAAAATTATAAATTAATTTATATAAATTAGTGTTAAATTGGTTGTATTAATAACTAATTAATTTAGAAATGAAGTGAAGATTATAATAAAACAACAAAAACTTTTTTTGAACTAATTGATCAAATAATTAAAATGTTATAAATAAATATTATTATCTAATTATCATCAATGGCGAGTTTTATTTATAAAGTCATTGTTTGTTCCGGTCAATTGATTGCTGAAGCATAATGGTTCATTAGTGTATAACTGATTGTGGTTGTCCTTCAATCCCTACACGTATTGGATTTGCTGGTTGGTTAGCGGATGAGACTATTTTCGGGTGGAGTTCGATGGTTTTTTGGTTCGAGTGTTGCGGATGATATTAATTTTGGCGCTGAAGTGGTTGTGTGCAGTAATCGTCGGTCGAATTAGTTATTCTGGAGGTGCCGTGCGGGTTTCGGAACGGGTATATGGTAAGGTTTTTTTTTATAATAACATTACTCTAATATTATGTTAGTATTAATTGATGAATAATTTGTGTTGAGTTCATAATTTCTATCGTCATAAATTCTACTTTCTTTTTTTTATATGTTACGCGTTCTTATCGGGTTTACCATAAATTGATAATATGAGTGAATAACCTTAATGGTTTAATTTGTTGATTGGATTTTTTTTGATTCCATCGACGGTGTATATAATCGGTGTATATAATGAGTAGCTAAATCAAATGAAGGGAAGCAGTGGTCTATAGTTGTTAGCATGTGTAATACGCTATGGATATAATTTTGGGATTTTTTTTAATTTTTTTTTTTGCACATGAATTATTAATAATTTTGTAGTAGACCGTTCATTGATTGATGGTGAAGATAACCCTCCCAACCGTGAGCAGCCGCAATAAATAATTTTACAAGCATGTGCACTCCATCATATGGACATGTGGTCTACGCTACACTGGCCAGCTCGATAAAATAACGTACAGAAAAAGGATCGAGAAGATTCAAACAACGGCCTGCATGCTTATAAGCGGCCCGCTGAGGACAACACCTACAAGTGCCTTGAAGGTCATGTTTCACCTTCTCCTCATGTACATTTATGGTAAGCAGATGACGGTGATTACGGCCACTCGACTATCAGCCATATCTCAGTAGAAATGTCTTCAGACAGGACACTCGACTCCAAGAAATCTTGGAGGAGCGGGTCAACAGCGGAAACGGAAACATTGCAGTTCATGTCTCCAAGCTCTACGGTAAAGTAAGAGCTGGAGTATCCTCGACTGATATCGAAATTTATGTGGAAGCGGCAATCAGGTCGTTGGACTCTGTTTCTTTGACGTATATAGGTGCGTTGGTTTCAACTCATAATACGTCATGGGAAACTGCAGGGCGGACGAACTAGCGAGGCATGGTACAACTCTCCAACCGCTACCGGAATCGGCCAAAGTTGCAGAGGCCCATTAACGCACTCAAAACTCTCTCTACGTAGACTCTCTACGTAGACGTGAACATCTCTCTACGTAGACGTGAACATAAAACGATCGTGGGGATACTCACAGGACACTGCCACTAGAACATGCGCGAATGCTAGGTCTAGAAGTTAATGACTTTTGCAGAAGCTGTATAGACGAGGGGGAGGAAGAGACGGTAGTCCACCTCCTATGCTCATGCCCGGATTTGGCACACAAAAGGCATGAATATTTGGGTGACTTCGTAATGGATTGCTTGCCTCTCTGATCTTGATAACTGAATGGTACCAAACTTATTACGTTACGGAAGTAGATCAAACTGGTTCTCATAAGGGTAAAAAGGGAGTATCCTGTGGATCAGAACGGACCGTCGTCGGTCTTAGTGTGCTGTAGCAGCCACTCGACCTAACCTAACCTATATGTTGAACATGGAAAGTAAAATATGGATTGTTTTACAGTCACAGTTTATCTTTTTACAATTTCATTGTTAAAATGAACATAAACAATGATCAGCTGTACTGATTGTACAAAATTTCAGGACAATATTACAGGTAAGTTAAGATTTATAATTAAATGCTAATATTTTATATAATTTAAAAGAAACTTAAATTACATTGTTTACGTTTTAGAGCAAATAGACAGAAAGATGATCAATACAAATAATATTTCTAAAGTAATACATTCAGTAAAGGTCGTTCATTGCTTGTCGCAATGTCAGCTGTTCAGATAAATATAATTTGATGGATTTACATACAGCTGAGTAATACTTTGTGCATTGTACTTTTAGGTATCAACAACACCGTCAGCAAAAATACTAGAATATTGATAAGTGGCACGGCCGAACATTTTAGCTGTTTTTCTAGTGGACCATACTGCACTTTACATCTTTTTTTAAATATAACAAAACAGTAGGATAAATAGGATGGTGACCAACTTGCCCCGATTACAAAAACATAATAAATCTTCAGTCACACAGTATTTCACAAGACAACATATTTTAAATACTATTTGGTTGTTGAATATTACAAGCTTTAAAAGATCGGCTTCCCATAATGTATATATTATAACATTATTTAATTAATGACTAAAACGTAAGTAGTTTACGCTAAAACCTAAAATGTATAGTAAAAAATATTAATTGACAGTATTGACGTTAGTAAACATAACCACCATTAAGTATTTCATCATCGCCTAAATTTACAACTTCTGGTGTAAACTTTATATAAAAAACCAGAGCAACAGACTCTAGATAAATTCATCTTTAAAAGTTTATTCAAAATTATTAAAGCTATATAATCAAACTAATTGATTCATCCCAATCCCTAGGACCAAAACTCTAGATACTGCGTGTATATTATACTTTAAATGGCTTACAAAAACATTGACAAATACTGACAAAAATATTGACATCTTAATGACTAGGTACATTTTGGCTCCAATTATGGAAAAGAAAATGTCGACTGTTGGTCCGTCGCAACTATCGTCTCAAACACTCCATGCCCGTGCCAGATCTCAGCATTTACTATACACAAAATTTGTTTGTTTATTTTTACCTTTGCAATCTGTTTTGGGGCTCAAGGTTCGTCCTACTTAATTTAAATACCACTTTTAGCCATTACAGCCAAAGCGAAGACACGGCTATAGGTCCGATTTACGTAGAACGATCATGCTGCTCATTGCATATAGCTCCATGTCCATGCTAGCCGTTAGTACTGACATGAGATATGGCTTGTCCTATGAGTTATGCACTCCAAAAGGAGGTCATAGATGTGTTCATTCATACCACCGATCGTATTCAGATGGTGAAAAAATTTGGGATTCGAACCCGGAACCCTGGAAGAGTGCAATGGTGTTACCGGTTCTTAAACGTGGTTGTGATAAAACTGACTCCTCAAACAACCGGCCAATATAAATTGTGTCAGCCGTGGGTAAAGTTTTTGATAAATGCATTAACCAACAACTGGTAAATTATCTTGAGACTTATAAAATAATTTCAGATAAAAAATATGCCCTTAGCGAAAGCCGCTTCACAACTGATCTTTTGACGTATGTTACAAACAAATGAAATCTCGACCTTGAGCAACACGGAGAAGCCTTTGCAATCGCTTTGGATATATCCAAAGCTTTTGACAAGGTTTGGCATAGGAATCTCATTTGTAAACTTGTGGCATACGGTTTGGATTCGATGACCATCAAATGGATAAAAAGCTTTCTCAAAGACCGAAACATCAACGTTGTGCTAAATGATAGATCATCAACGGTCAGTTTTGTCACCAACTTTGTTTTTGTTATAAATACATTTTATTCGAGATCGAGCCTACTCCTTCAGAGTTACACGGTAAACGGCTTGATGCTGTAACTTCGCTGAGTGAGGAGTTAAAAATCAGGTCAAATTTAACGAGAAAAAAACACAAATATGCACATTCTCGCGTAAAAGAAGTCACAACGAATACCTTTTTGTGGTAAAAGGCCACGTTCTCGTGGGTTGCGACTCAATTCGTTTGCTTGGTGCTCAAATTAGCAACACTTTAAAATGGAATGAACGCATTATCACATTGGCCAAATCAGTTTCACGTAAACTCGGGTTCCTCAATAGATGCAGACGGTTTTTTAAATCGCACCAGGTTCTCCAGATATATAAAACCTTTATTAGACCGTGTAAAGAATATTGCTGTCAGCTTTAGGGTGGAGCATATGGCACTGCTCTCCAGTTGCTGGATAGAATTCAGCGGCATGCCATCCGAATAATACGAAATTCGAGACTTCCGAAAGATCTCGACAGCCTACACCACCGTAGAGATGTTGCAGAACTCAGCGTGTTCTAAAGATTAATAAATGGTAAATATTCAGCAGAATTAAATGAGAAAACACCACTACTAGTCGCCAGGACGGGTAACACGAGGAACGGTTAATACGCATAGGTTTACGGTGAAGCTGCCGAAACCTCGAACTGAAGATGCAAAGCGCGAATTCATTTATCGAACATTTAAGAAGTGGAATTCGATGGCCGGTTTTCAGTTTCCGTTGAAATATAAAATGCACAAGCTTAAGGCATCTATCAACCTTGGTCGACATTTGGTCGGTCAAATATATTTAATCCAGTATATACATTTATGATACAAGTTATGTAACTTTAAACCTCAGAGTTTTTTAGAGCAGCACGAAACGATTGAGGATATACAAACATGTATGTTACATGTCTTAGATAATTGTAAATCTTGTTCATGTACAAGTAAAAATATTTTAGTCAGTTGTGATAAAGTTGAAAAATATATAGGCTTTGTGCGAAGTGTGCTTAAATGTTTAAAATGGTAATGCAATGTTATATCATTGGAAGTTTTAGTTTAGCCCAGATGCTTTCGAACCACTTAGCAGTATTATGGTGACTTGTATCAAATGATAAAACTGGAGAAACGATTTGAGTCTGCGAAGTAAAATTCGAAATATTATGAACCATGTACATGATATTTAAAGGCCGTGTTATGAATATTATTTTTAACTATATAAGTTACTATATAAGTTTTTTTGTTGAGGAGGATCACTAGTTAACGGTTGAAAGAGGTCACAAAAACAATAAAATTGCTGTTAGTAATAACATAATTTGAGAACGCACCAAGTTAATCATATTACTCGAAAAAGATATCGAAAGAGTAAGAGTACATATAATGATACAAGTGAAAACCTGATAATTTAAGAAAAAATTTAATTCCATAATTATAATTAAAACTATGCATATCTCTCGCTTTAAATTTAGTACCCAGGCAACAACCATTACATTTAAAATTTTCCTGTCGAAGTGAATAAATTACCTGCACATTTGTATGATGCATTAACGAAATTACATCGTTCATTAACCAAAAATCACTTCCTCTGTATAAAGTTGGAAGTAAAATGCCCAAACCAGAATTTAATTCCACTAAAGTTATATATAGCCATTCTCCAAGTTAAATATGTTAAGGCTTTAGCATCTTTTTTCGATTCAGTGCCACAGTCAAATTCTATTTTCTGCTCGGAGCTGCAGTAACTCTAACATCAATGATGCTGTTCATCCTACACGTCAGTGCCATAAAAGTCTCTGAATTTCGGCAATCTAGAATGAGTATTGTTAGAAGTTTTTTTCACACCCATGGTTTAAAAATTGAGTACACGTTTGTCGATAGTTTTGAATGTCAAAAGAATAATTCTTCCCAAAACATGTGGCCAGTTACAACTAATCAGGCATACATAGCTTCATTTCCGTATCAATCAATTAAAACTCTTAATCAATCCATGGCGTTTCCATGGGAGTCAGTTTGTAATCCATAACATCTTATATTGAACCACTTATCGTATGCACTTGTAACATTTTCAATATCATTGCCCTATCAAAATTTCATTGTTTTTGACTATCATGAAAACGACTGCTTGTGATTACTTTTGTACTGAGTACTTATAGAGATCAAGTGGTTTGAAATTCTTTTGATTGACTCGGCTGAAATTAAAACAAAATAATTTTACAAGCGATAAGACAAATAATGGAAAGATACTATAAAAATATTCTTGCGTATTAATGCTTAACCCTATCAGTCGTGAATCAAACCAGGTCGTAAAAATATTTACTTTGCATAAAAAATAAATCGTATAAATTTAGACCAGGGCGCTTTTGGCAATGTCTCATATGTGGGATAATTTTACTCAACGGTAATTTTTTTACATGTGAAATTCTATTTCAGTCGATTATTTTCATAATTTGTAAATTTTTGTCGGTCAAAAGTCTGAAATTCGAAATGTCAGTGATTTGTTCGTTGCAAATTTTAGGATTTGACAATTGTACTGTGATTATACTACGTACTGTGATATACAAGTATCGAATTATTTCGATTTTAATCATCGAATGTTGTCTAAGGAACTATTATTGTCTGTAAAACATTGTCATCAACAATCAAACTGTTCAGCGGCATTGGTATCTATCTCATTTGATGTAAAATAAAAGAGTGTTTTTTTATTCCTCTAATTCTCGTTTATTAGTGATCTGGTTTTGAAATTATTTTGGCCAACTTCTAACCTTGATTCTGATGAATCCTTCTTATAGTTGTAGTTGGTCGGCCTAAATGATTTGGGATATAAACAATAAGTCTCCTTCGTCAAAACTCTCATGAAATTTCCAATGTAATGATTGTATTATCAGATTTAGTGTCAGTATTCGAGGGTTGAACAATTTTAATTATTTAATCAGACACTCTAAAAAATAGAAATTGATAGTCGAAAGATAAAAATTTTATTTATAACAAGTTGGCTAATTCTAGCATTGGAGCAATACAAAATCGTGCATGTCAACGATAGGAAGTAAAAGTGAAGTTGATGCAAAAATTTAATTTTAAAACTAAATAACAAAAAGTTAATTTAAATAAATAGTAATAGTGGTAACGAAAGGTAGATAAGGTAATTAAATTGGTGTTGTGTTCTGGTGTTTTAGTTTTCTATTACTGAAGAAGTGATGTTTTATTAATGATTTATAACACTTAATGTTTATTTTATTTGTGTTAATTATATTTAATTTATAAAAGATATTATTATATTATAGTTATTTTATAAAACGATATTATTTTAATATATTATTTATTCAATTGTATGTATTTATATTGTCTATTAATTTATTAACTATATACATATATATGTTTTAATTATAATTTATAATGAACTTGTTTATTGTTTTATTTATTATAATATTTTCACAATTATTTCCACCATCGCCTTCAACGTCATTAAGTAATAGACCAGTTCGTTGAAAAGGTAAATTTGTAAATGGCCGAGAATAATTGGCTTGTCACTCAACCAAGAGGGAGGACACGCGCGCCACGATCGAGAAATACTAACACGAGAAAATGATAATGTAGTTGCGCTCTACTTTGATAATGTAGGCGGCGTTCTACTTTGAATAGATGTCGACACGAGAAAATATCTATTCAAAAGTTGTAACAACTGACTGTACTAAATATGCTATCGAAACGAGAATATTCTACTGAAATATAGATGGTGCACTTGTCACTGAGAATATAATATTTACCTCGATTATACGATAGAACGTGACGTGATAAATTTCGGCATTGAAAAAGTTGCATTAATAAATAAGAAGCGGTTTGAAATATTATTCAACAAATATGTTGAACCGCTACAGGACCCCCTTCGCAGATAGAGCCCGCGAATATCGAAATGTTATACAGAAAATCGAACTTTTTTATGTCGTGTCATAGCTGCTACCTGATCAGCAGGATTTAAAATGCCGTACGCTGGTTTCAATCTGTCAATCGTAATAGATTGATTTTTGCCTTTGATTGAAACAATAAATCTCTTGCGTAAACGCTGTATAACTTTAAAAGGTCCGTCGTAAGGAGTTTGCAATCCTGTTTTAACTCTATCAACCCTAACAAAGACATAATCGCAATTATCGAGCGATTTGGGAACAAAAATATCTGTTTGTTTCGCCTGTCTAGTTGAAGTGGGGATGAGGTTTTGCATGGTGGTGCGGAGTTGATTGACAACTGTGTCGGTTGGTGGCAAAGACGGAAGAGGATTTTCGACAAAGAACTCACCGGGTAACTTAATTGTTTGGCCATAGACCATCTCCGCAGGTGAGCACTTCAGATCTTCTTTAACCGTTGCTCGAATACCAAGTAAAACGAGTGGTATGTAATTCGGAACTCCAATGGATTGTATTGCCTCTGGCCTTAAGAGAAGCTTTAAGTTGGCGGTGAAATCGTTCAACCATGCCATTAGCTTGAGGATGATAAGCTGTTGTCCGTATCCGATGTGAGCCAAGGAGTTTTGTTAACTCACTAAAAAGTTTGGACTCAAACTGCGTTCCTTGATCTGTAGTTATGTCAAGAGGAACGCCAAAACGTGATACATAATTTTGGACAAATGTGTTAGCTATCGTAATTGCAGACATATCGTTCATGCAATATGCTTCGGGCCAGCGAGTAAATCTATCGACACAGGTAAGTATATAAGTAAATCCATTAGATGGTGGAAGAGGTCCAACAACGTCTAAATGGATGTGTTCGAATCGACCAGGTGGGATATCGAACTGTCCATGAGGTGATTTAGTATGCCTCTGGACTTTAGATTTTTGGCAGGCTAAACAGGCTCGTGCCCAATGGGTTACGTCCTTGTTAATACTAGGCCAAAAGTAGCGAGCAGTAATCAATTTACGAGTAGCACGGATACCAGGATGTGAAATGCCGTGTAAAGTAGTAAAAATTATTTTGCGTAATGGTTCTGCGATATAAGGGCGATTGTTGCCTGTTGAAGTTTCGCAGTACATTTCGAAGCCAGGTAATTTAAAAAGCTCTAGTTTCATATTGGAACTAGAAAGACATTCGGAACCAGAAAGTAAATTCTGAAGTTCTAGGTCTGCTTTTTGTGCTTTGATAATAGTATCGTAGTCGAAGTAAGTCTCGACTTTGGCTGAATTTGTATCGGTCGAGCGGGAAATAACATCCGCGACCAAAGTATCGGTTGTGCGGGAAAAAACCTCCGAAACCGTATCATCTATTGTGCGGGAAAAAGCATCCGCTACTACATTATCTTTACCGTGCACATGCTGAATGTCCGTGGTAAATTGACTAATATAATCCAAATGACGTGCTTGTCTTGGATTACGTTCAGTTTTAGACTGAATTGCTCTTGTTAAAGGCTTATGGTCGGTGTAAATAGTGAAATCCCGACCCTCGACAAAGTATCTAAAATGTTTAATCGATAGATAAATTGCGAGTAATTCCCGATCGAATGCAGAGTATTTACGTTCGGCATTCGTTAATTTTTTAGAGAAAAATCCCAATGGTTCCCAATTATTATTATTTAACTGTTGCAGGACGGCGCCAACTGCCGTGCTCGATGCATCAGTGGTCACGCTGAATTTAACATCGTTCAGCGGATGAACTAATAAAGTTATATTAGCCAATTCACTTTTAAGCGAAATGAATGCATTCTGACATTCTTCGGGCCAGGAAAAATTCTTTGGCGTCTTGGGCTTCTTTAGTAGAGCTGCCAAGTGTGAGTGAATTGGGGCAAGCAATTCAGCTAACTTTGGTATAAATCGGTGGTAATAATTAACCATCCCGATAAACTGCTGAATGCGCCTAATTGTACTGGGTGCTGGGAATTCCTTAATGGCATTAATTCGTTCTGGCGAAGGCAGAATACCATTAGGAGTAATCTTGTGGCTGAGGAAATCAAGAGTTGTAACTCCAAAGACACATTTTGTGCTATTGATTCGAACATCGAACTCTGCTAATCGTTTAAATAGCGTTTCCAAATGGAGTTTGTGTTGCTCCTCGTTAAGTGAAGCTACAAGAATATCGTCAATATAGACGAATACGAAGTCCAAATCTCGTACGACTTCGTTAATAAAACGTTGAAACGTTTGTGCGGCGTTTCGAAGTCCGAAAGGCATTCGGGTAAATTCGAAAAGACCAAAAGGTGTGGTTATGGCCGTCTTATGAACGTCTTCAGGAGCTACGGGAATAAGGTGATAAGCTCGAACTAAATCGATTTTGGAGAAAATATTATTTCCATGTAAATTCATGGAAAAGTTCTGAATATGGGGTATCGGATAGCGGTCTGGTATAGTAACCGTATTCAATCTACGATAATCACCACATGGTCTCCAATCGTTATCTTTTTTCTTGACCATATGTAACGGACAAGAAACTGGGGATGCCGATGGCCGGCAAATCCCTAAATCTACCATATGCTGAAACTCTAATTTGGCAGCTTTATGGCGAATCGGATCTAGTCTTCGTGGTCTTGATACTGGTAAATGCCCTTCAGTAACAATATGATGTACCACGGAATGACAAACTGGTGAATTATAATTCGGCTCCGCTGTTAGTGAAGGAAATTTCTTCAAAAGCGTGCTATAGCCATTGTCGATTGCGTAAAAAATCGGTGTGGGGGTATTAACACGCACCGTAGTGGCATGTATTGACAGCTGAGTCGCTGGATCAATAAGCCGTTTTCGCTTAAGGTCGACTAAAAGGCCAAATTTGCTTAAAAAGTCAGCGCCAATAATCGGACGATTCACTGCTGCTAAAACAAATGCATGCGTGAAATTACGTCTAAGTCCGATATTCACCTGGAGCAATTTAGTTCCATAGGTGTTAATTTTTGTACCATTGGCGGCTGCTAACACTAGATCGTGTGATTTTAAATTTAAAAATATCGACGTGGAAAAACGTCGGACAGGGAGCACCGAAAGGTCAGCTCCCGTGTCTATAAGAAAAGTCAGGTTGTTAATTACGTCATTTATAAAGAGGCGGCTGTTATTTAAGGTCGAGAGTGCGGCCGACTCGACCAGGGGATCTACAAGTTTTTTGGATCACTACCTGTTTGTTGCTTATAGGCACAAGGTTTAATACACATGTGACCTTTATCTTTGTGGTGTAAATGATACCAACAAAGCTGGTTCGGATTATTTGAACCAGTATTTTGCCCTCTGTTATTTGAGCGAGTACGAGGTCGTGAACGTGATCGAGAGCGTGATCTGGGTATTGGCCGTGCAAATTGTCTGCCGCGTTGGCCTGGCGCACCTATGCTTAATTGCCTGACAATTTGCTCAATTCGTGTCAAGCGAGACGCGAATGAGTCAGATGACGATGTCGATGGTTGCTCGTCCTGAATTGGCCTTGCTCTTCGTGGCTCTTGTACTCGAGAAAATGGTCTTGATGCCGGAGGATTATAGGGTCTCTCGACGGCGTGTAAATTTGGTTGCTGCAACCTGATGCTTTCATGCATGCGATCCGCGACCTCGGCTAGAGTCGATAAAGCAGCCGAGTCGGGTTGGGCAGCTAACGCAATTCGAATTAACTCGTGAAGGTTTCGGGTCCAGAGTGAACGAATGACTGGGACACCGAAATTATTCCCTGCCAGACTCTCGATATGTCTGAGGGCTTCGGACGGTTTACGGTCGCCAAAATCCTGACCCCTGAGCAATGCCTCTAGCTGCCTCTCGTCTGACGGCGCGAGACGGTTTAATAGGATATTTTTAAGCTGCTCATAGTGGTTATTTTGCGGGGGATTTCTTAACACGTCCGGTATCGTAGTTTGGAACAAGTGCGAAGGTATGGACGAGATGACCTGCAGGTATTTTTGTTTGGAGCTCGTCGTCTTCTGCAGGTCAAAGGTGATCTCCGCCAATGCGATCCAACCTTTAATGTCGTCCATCCATAATGGCTGTAGTGGCAGTGTCCTTGCCGATGCTACTTCGCTGTATTTTGCGTCCTCTTGGTCCATCTCGACGTCTTGTTCCTTGGCTATACTCATCTTTTACACTCCACTAATATTCGACCGATATAGAAAAAGAGTAAAAAAAACTATGCGGAAAAAAAATATATATTTTGCGACTCTTGAAAAATTTCTCGTTACGGAAAAACGTGGCGGCGGAGCGAATTGTACCGTTGCTGTTAGAAAAAAAATTTTGCAACCGGTATCGGCGGGTGGACGTACAATTGAGAAAAAAAAATTTTGATACAGAGAGAGAGAGAGAGAGTGAAGGTATGTTAATGGCGGAAAAAAAATTGCTTATATATATAAAAAATAAAACTTACAATTTTTTTATGTTGCGCAGGGTATGTACCCGCGTTTCGATTCTCACTCTTGTTGCGCGGGGGTTTGCACCCGCGTTGCTCCGTTCCCTCGTTGCGCGGGGGATTGCACACGCGTTACTCCGTTTCCCTCGTTGCGCGGGGGTATGCACACGCGTTACTCCGTTTCCCTCGTTGCGCGGGGGTATAACACACGCGTATTTTATTTTCCCTCGTTGCGTGGTGGTATTATACACGCGTATTTATATTTTTTATGCGTGTTGTGCCCTAAAAAGGGCCGTCGGGGTCACCAATATAACACTTAATGTTTATTTTATTTGTGTTAATTATATTTAATTTATAAAAGATATTATTATATTATAGTTATTTTATAAAACGATATTATTTTAATATATTATTTATTCAATTGTATGTATTTATATTGTCTATTAATTTATTAACTATATACATATATATGTTTTAATTATAATTTATAATGAACTTGTTTATTGTTTTATTTATTATAATATTTTCACAATTATTTCCACCATCGCCTTCAACGTCATTAAGTAATAGACCAGTTCGTTGAAAAGGTAAATTTGTAAATGGCCGAGAATAATTGGCTTGTCACTCAACCAAGAGGGAGGACACGCGCGCCACGATCGAGAAATACTAACACGAGAAAATGATAATGTAGTTGCGCTCTACTTTGATAATGTAGGCGGCGTTCTACTTTGAATAGATGTCGACACGAGAAAATATCTATTCAAAAGTAGTAACAACTGACTGTACTAAATATGCTATCGAAACGAGAATATTCTACTGAAATATAGATGGCGCACTTGTCACTGAGAATATAATATTTACCTCGATTATACGATAGAACGTGACGTGATAAAATTCGGCATTGAAAAAGTTGCATTAATAAATAAGACGCGGTTTGAAATATTATTCAACAAATATGTTGAACCGCTACAGATTCAATCATAATTTGTTAAAATTTCCAATAATTAATTAAGTTTAAAGTAGGAGTTGATCAAATCTGATTGATTCTTAAAAATGTTTATAAAACCCAAAAAGTTTATAACGCCAACATTACAGCTTCCCACGCTTCAGTACCTGGACACGAGAATATAATTGTGGAACTTGGAAAACCTGACGCGCGGTTGACGGCTTTATCATATTTTTGAAAGAGTGTCGATTAAAACTCGTGGCTCTCCAAGAAACTCGATGGAATTTCTAAGCTACGCTTGTACATGAGAAAAGAAATCCTGTCAATTGGTGTAAGATAGGCCATGTAAAGACTCATTTCCCAATAATTTGTATAATCAGATGGCCTCTATATACCTGAGAGCGATGTCAGAATGGACAGTTAATCGCTAGATCTAGAAGAAATCAGATCGACCTATATAAGTCCTTACTTCCGACACAAAATGCAACCAAAATTGGAAAACGAATTATGTACTTTGTGATCTCATGCTTACAAAGTGACAAGTATGTACTGGTCCTCCTCACAAAAACATCTACTTGAAAACATGAACACATTCTCGTAACCATCCCGAACGCAATTTGATCGTTTATCTTACGTACTTGAGATCGTATATCTGTTTTTACACAAATTCGAAGACAGTTAATAGAATTGACATGGTTTATTTAACGAGATTCTCCTGCGAAGATTTGCTAAATAATAAAAACGCAACGAAAACATTAAGATTTTGTCAGCAACAGCATTTGGCGGTCTAGTAACCATCCTTATGAATTGAACACTGTCTATCAAAAGTATTCAAAACTTCGGTTTTATATGCACTCATTTTAATAACGAAACATTACCCATATTGGACGCAAACTCGGTTTACAATCAAAAGGCAAAATAATCTGTTTCTGCTTGGAGGACAGCTTAATGAATTTGTAAACAGAAGAAACTTGAACGGTTGTAGACTAAGATATTAACAACTCAACGAAGATTCACCGGATTGTATGATAAATAAAGATCTCGTTCAACTGTCATTCGGCACCAGGATGAAACTCTTTGTGTTAACATCAATGCAGTACTCGATACAAAGCGTGAACATTTTTTTGCCTTTATGTTCTACATGTATCACAAGATGTGTTTCAATACCTTCAAATACAGACCGCAAAGATGTTCATTGAGGTCCCATCATATGAGGAATATGCAATGGCTATGCCGAGATTAAAGAAGAATCGTTTATCAAAAGTTGATTGCAGTAATTCAAAGCTCCTTTTTTTCAACCTTAAAGAATGGAAATTGCTTGAAATGCGAGGATTATCGCGATATAGCTCTTCGTTGTACAACATACGAGATACTGTCTCATATTTTCTTGGAAAATATTGTTCTTTGATGTTTTTGAAACATATGATCCAATACCATGATTTCATTAGGATAAAGAAGAATATGCTTAGATATGAACCCATGCAGCATGCGCTTCGTTGTCTGTCGTGAACGCTATCCTCGCTCGATGATCTCAATGGACCATTCTACAGATTTAGTGTGCTGTACCATTTTAATGGGAAGTTGGCTCTTAGTTCCCGCAAAAACGTATCAATCCAACTTTCATGTTTACTTAAACCACTGATGAACTTTTCGATTGTTATTACACCTTTATTACTTTACATAGGTTACTATTCTTTACCGTTTTGGTAACCTTCTGGATTTCGGTTTGCACGGCTATGGTTACATTCTCTCATGGTTACATGATGCGAAGAGTATTTTCGGTGTTTATTTGATGTCGGACGACACATTCCTTATGAGTCTTAAGGGCTTCTCTATCCAATATGAGTCTACAGGTCTTCTCTTCAATTGCTTCATTTAGGACCATCATATCATATATAATATCAAAACTTTCACATTTTACTTGGACGATTTAAATTTTGGTGGTTCTCATTTATACAAATATGAATATCAAGGACGTTTTACTGCGTGTTTTGATAATTTGTAAGATTAGCTTAGCAATGGTTTAGTTCGACTTGAAAAGTTGAAGTGAATTGTTGATAATATTTATTGGTCCAATAAAAATGAATAATTACTTATAATCATTGATATTTATTAATTTATTATATTCATTGATAAATGACCGAACAAAATGAAATTATAATTGCAATTTCGATTATTTAATGTGTCTGTAAGAACCATCATATCTTTGAACGAAAACAATAAGATACTTTTTAACAATTGAGTAAATCATAGAAATAACTAAAATACCTGAAGGTTTCTTAGGCTCTCGTCAGCGCAGTGATTGACACATTACATGTAAAAAACGTTACAACACTGTGATGTGATTTGTCGATTATACAGTAACTAAAGAATTGTCAACGAAACAATGGACTTCGAAATTTTTTATTTTGATGTCTTAAGTTAAAATATCTATCGTAAACCTTTCTATATGGGTTTTTATGATGCTTCCTGATACATAATATGTTGACTATAAAAATAATAGTAAATAATTTAACCAACAATTGTACAATCAAGTTTAATGTATATTAATATTTGTATTATATATTTATATATATATATATATATATATATATATATATATATATATATATATATATATATATATATATATATATATATATATATATATATATACATATGTATATATATATATATATATATATATATATATATATATATATATATATATATATATATATATATATATAAATATATATATAAATATATATATATATATATATATATATATATATATATATATATATATATATATAAATACATATATATATATATATATATATATATATATATATATATATATATATATATATATATATATATATATATATATATATATATTTATATATATATATATATATATATATATATATATATATATATATATATATGTATATATATATATATGTATATATATAAAAATATATATATATATATATATATATATATATATATATATATATATATATATATATATATATATATATATATATATATATATATATATATATATATATATATATATATATATATATATATATATAAATTATAAGTCTAACTGGATCTTTATTTATTTACAGGCACATCATATTCTAGAACACAAGTTGTTAATTACGCCTCCAATTTTTATCATTGTAAAGGGAATCCTTACGATTATTGAACTCATAAGAATAATCGCATAAAGTCATGCGATATTTTTGTATTGCATTAAATTTAAAGTGTGGATCTTACAGATTGTATTTTTTCTCCCCTCTTATATTGACGGTGTAAGTATTTTTTAAAATTAATTTTTTTTTTATATTTTGTTATTTTAAATCATTGTTCATTATTTAAGGTTTCATTAAAAAATATATTGTACATTTGTAAATAATAAATAATATTTGACGATTCTGTTACTGCGATGCATTGCTCACCATTTTCAGGTAATTCAGTTTCAAGATTTATATTTTTACTTCCTAAGCTGAAATTAAAAAACTGCTATTTGACTGATAATTACTGAAAATGTGCTCAAACGAGAGCTAAAAATGTTACGAAAATGGTATGCAACAGTTTCAAACGCTTATTTTTTTTATTCGCTAAAGTTTGTTAATTGTTAACTGAAACCGTTACAAAATAAACGCAAAATCTTTAAATTACAAGAGTTTGTAAGATACAGATTTGACTTTTTATAATTCTATATTGTTCAAAACAAAAACGACCTAGTTAAGTTAAATCCCATAAGTTTTTGAAAAATAAAATTTTTTTATTTGGCTTAATAATAGCCGTGTTTTTTGACGTTTGATCTATATTGACATAAAAATTCATAAAATATTGATTAGAGGTTGGTACTACTGTGACAAAAGGTACAATTCAAAATTATATTGAACTTTCCTATGGTACTACTCAAAATTGTATTATTTTCTGTTGTAAAATATCATCCATTTTGTCATAAGCTGTCATTCTGCCAGTAGTAAATAATACAAATATTAAGGCTAGAGTTTTTGGCAACAAAATGGGAAATAAAGATTTAATATTAGTTTAATATTTTACAAAAACAATTATATTGTTTAAATTTCAAAACTATTCTATGCAACACAATGGTTGTTATATTCTCTTTTAAATCTTTTTCAAACAAACCAACTAACAGCTCTACTAAATGAGTGCCTTCGATCTCAAATTTTTGTTGTTACATTAGTTCCCCTATTTTTCCAACTAAGAACTATGTAAAATTTAATCTGATCCGGATCACTAATGGTTTTTAAATGGTTATTTACAACAGTATAATTTTCTCTGAGTATAATAATTTGTGTGGTCAATAGTATACAACTAAAATTAATTTATAATAAACTGTCTGCATCATATTTTCTAAATTCTATTAAAAATATAGAACTTTTAGGTTTTCTAATTATTAAGCGGGAAAAAGAGCTTTGCTTGCTTCGTATCCGTATTATCAGATTTTGAAAAATAAGTTGCGGAAATCGTTAACATCTTTCTCAATCGATGTTATAGAACCGATCAGTTGCGAGAGATAGAAACTCAATATATACCAC
The DNA here is from genome assembly GCA_963932295.1 of Tipula lateralis. Lineage (NCBI taxonomy): Eukaryota > Metazoa > Arthropoda > Insecta > Diptera > Tipulidae > Tipula > Tipula lateralis. Next base: position 172,503,596 of record OZ010737.1, read on the forward strand.
TAGTGGACATTGAGCATTTGCTTCTAAAGTGTAACAAATATAGTCACAATAGACTAAATTTCGATGTCCTCCTGAGTGCAAGGAGTGTGAATGAAATGAATGAATTTATTAAAATGAATGGTATTGAAGTATAAATAAATGAAATTTAAATTAAACATATAAAATATAATTTTAAATTAATTATTTTACAAAAATAATTGTTAATTTATTAATTAAAATGTAAAGAAAACGGGCCAATTGGCTCCTATTATTTGAAGCTAGAGCCATTAAATTAAAAATAAAAAAATTATAGAATTCGATGATTGATATATCCAGTCGAAAACTGATGGTGGTGGCATCGATGAAGAAATTAATGATAGATATAATAAATAAAATTATATTAAATAAAAACAATTACTTTTTTCAAATAAATTCTGTAACAAAAATATATCTTTTTTTTTTTTTCGTTTATTTCTATGCCATCTGTTTTGGGGCTCAAGGCACTCCCAACTCTTTCGCGGTTCGCTTATTTACGACCTTACTTTACGCTTTGCAGCCAAATCGAGGACGTACGGCTATATGTCCGATTTTCCTAACCATCTGCACATTGCATAGCTCCATGCCAGCCTATAGTACTGACATGGAAGATGGGTCGGCCCATGGATTCTGCACTCCAACAGAGGGTCATAGTTGTGTTCATTCACACCACCGATCGTAATCAAGTGGTGAAAAATCCCTTTTGCAACCTGCCCCTATCGGGATTCGAACCCGGTACCTCCCGCTCCAACTGCCACAGCTTTAACCACTGCGCCACTTGGGCGGTTCTAAATATATATCTTAATGATACGATCGCAGCCTCATATTATAACAATCGAATACTGTTACGAGGACATTTGTGACTGTTTTTAACAGTATCATTCAAAATTAAATAAATAAGATTTCTCAACCAAACGGTTGATATTGCTGATTCTAAAGTACGACTAGCATACGTGATAGAACTGAGTTTAATTGAAATAATATGAAAGAGAAATGAAAGCTTTGAAACGGACACGATATTTAGTGAATCAGTCGATTTGTAGTTGTACGCCATTCTAAAGTTGTTTACTCGTAATGCTACTTCTCACACTACTTAGATAACGGACCTAGTGGTCTTATTAGTTCAAGAAAATGTTAAATAAAGTTATGGTTAGGTGATACATAAGAAAAAGGGAATACACGTAGTTCCAAATATCTATTTGCTGTATCTGAATGACTAACCCGAGTAAATAAGCTATGTGTGATGTAACAATTTTCGATTTTTCTCAACAGCGTGTCGCCAGTTCCCAGACGCGATCATTATAATATTTGATCCTCGCTTTTATCGATAATAGTAGTAAAATAATTTGATTTACTTCATGAAAAGAATCTTATTATTCTAAAGTATTGACGTCTTATTTGTAAGAAGAACGAAATTTTAATTGACTTTTTGTGTTAAAAGTTTTGTTTAAAATTGTTTAACAAAAATGTCAACGATATTCCAAAGAACTAATTAACCGAACCTCTCTCATTTTCCATATATATAGATGTAATACAACAAACCAGTAATTTCTTTTTATTAAGATCTGTCTGTATTTTCGTAATTTTACAAATTTGATTCAACCCGAAGGTTTTTACAAGTGCTACTATGCAAACCAATGCTAGCATTATATTATTTCTAGTAAACTTGTTATGAACATGATAATTCTTAGTCTATAATAAATTGTCTTAAACTCCATAATTCTATTTAGCAGATCCTACTGCATTACCATTTACAAATGCATGAATGTAAAACAAATTTAAAAACATTTACTTAAATATAATATATATATATATATATATATATATATATATATATATATATATATATATATATATATATATATATATATATATATATATATATCCCAGCAATAGTATTGCGATCAATTTTTTTTGCGACATACCTCACAAAATCATAAAAGCGACATGCTGTTTGCAATGGGTTTTATAAATTACCTCGTTGCAACATATGTTAGAAAATGTACTCGATGCGATTGATATTTATCGCTTTGCGAAATAAAGAAATGACGATAAATGCAAAACTGCAGTAGAATCCTTATTGCGGTTTGTCAACCGAAAGCATAATTATTTTTGATCATAATGATGTGAAGGATAAAAATTATTAAGAACAGTAGTAATTCAGTGATTGATATTTTGTGCAGTTTACATTAGAAGTGACTTTAGGTGATTTTAAATTTTTTAAATTAAAGTAAATCTTAATAAATAATATTTTGTTTTGGTAGCAACATTTAAAAAGTGTAGAATATATTAACGAAATTAAAACAATAAAGTGACGGATGTTGACTGGGTAGCAGAATTCTCTACAAAGATATAGGTTGGTGTATTTTCACTATAAGACACGTGCTTAAGAAAATCATGATCAGATTTTTATGTTTCCTTACAGAACAATATAAAGATGACTTAAAAAAACACGCAATATTTTGCAAGCTCTGAAGAAGAATCTAATCGGTGCTGTTTGAAACAACGGAGGATTGAAACACAAGATTTCAACAAAAATTTAGGTAGTTTTATTTTATTACATATTCTTATAATCGAAAACAATTACGCCCATCAAAATTATTTATATTACAGAAAGCGAAATTGTGAACAACCAAATATTTATAGAGAAGCAATACGAATCCGAGTCTGAAATTAATACGAATACATTTCGTTAAATATTGCCCGGAATGAGAGACCTATAACTTTGACGCAGATGATTCCGCCTACTTCATCCATAGTTAAACAAAAACAAAACAATGCACATCCTTCTCCAAATCGTCATTTTAGCCACGAGTGTAATTCTTTAAATTATAAATGTTTAAATTGAACTTTTCTAAAAAATCCTAGGAACACTTAATGAGATAAGTACCTTCGAGAGTGTTGTCGGCTTATTATCTTTGTAGCCCTGATTGCATTTGCTTGTATTTATTCACGAACATCAGTTTTCACTTAGTATATTGCGATGTTTAACCCTCTAGATCAGTGACGACATTTATTTTATCAATGCGGAGATTTGCCGCATGCGCGATTTGTTCGATACGTAGTTTAACCTTTTTTCTTGAATTTTATAAACATTCATGTTATGAGCATCTTTACACTGGTAACTTTATTTACACCCTTCACGTCCACATACATTTTATTTGTACCCGATAACTTTTATAATTTTCTACCAACATAAGTATGTAAAGCTCAAAAACAAAATTAAACTAAACAATAAACAAATACAAGAAATGTCCTTAAGAATATTTCTATTTCATTTTTCTTTGTGTTGGTGTTGAAATTTTTTGAAGCTACGAAATTTTTGGTTGAAAATGAATCCGCAAAAAAAACCTATTTTGTAGGTAAAGGGGGTAAAACGAAATAATTACCGGATAAAAGTTACCGTAGTGTGAAGATGCACACTAACAATATATTTTAATTCAGCTAAGGCTTAGATGCGACAAAGCACTCGTTTAAGCTGAGTTGATACTTTAATTTCTTCGTTCATTCATTCATTCAAACAATTTTTAATGCCAATCGTAGTGCTCCAAAATGACAATTTTTTGTTCCTTCATTTTTTCGCAAGATACACTATCCTATTCATATATATTTGTGCAGTATACATTTTAATTGCAACGCCACACAAACTTCTTTTGTTTGATTGTTTAAACCAAAATCTTTTTGAAACTTTTAATTTTTATTTAATAAGCTTAATTATTTTGCTTTATAATTCACAAAGAAAAATTTAATTTTAATTTTAAAATACAGTTAATTTAATCTTATACAAAAGTATTTGTGCACATACATTTTTATTTATAGTTATTTATGTACATTAAAAATACTAAACCAAATTAATTTATAATAATTAAATCAGTTATATTTTAATTCAGAACAGACAAAAACACATTAAGCAACAAATCCATCCACAGATCGTCTGTGAGCCGTCTGTACATTGAGTCAATGTACACGGTGCTCCACGCATTCATTATGGCGCTCTAATTGGCTTCTTTCTTTGAACGCCCACATATTCTCAATCACATTAAGATCCGGGTTCTGAGGCGGCCATTCTAAGGTGACAATTGTAAGATATGTGAAAATCAATCCAGCAACGGCGCAAAACAGTTAAGAAAAGTTTATAAACTTTTCAAAAAATAAACCCGTAGTCCAACCAACAATACATAGGAGATTTAGGCAGGAGAGTATTAAAAAATACATAGCTCAAAAAACTATTAATCTCAAAAGTAAATAAATTAAAAATATTAAAATTTGTAAAGGAGCATACCAATAAGTCGTTTGAGGGAAATTTATGGTCAAAGCCGTTATTTGGATCTTCTAAATGATATGACGTTAGTGGCTGGATGCAAATTAATTGGAGAGCATTTTATAATGCAACATGATAATGGTTTTATCCATAAAGGCCAGATGGTTCTAAAATTTTTAAAAGATTTGGAGCACCGTGCCAATAGATGTTTTAAAAAATTTAATCGACTCTTTGCCCAGACGGCTTGCAGAAATTCTGAAGTCATAAGGAGGAAATACGTCATAATTTGTTGCTTAATGTGTGTTTTGTCTATTCTGAATTTAATTTAAAATATAACTGATTTAATTATTATAAATTAATTTGTTTTAGTATTTTTAATGTGCATAAATAACTATAAATACAAATTTATGTGCACAAATACTTTTATTTAAGATTTAATTAACTGTATTTTAAAATTAAAATTTTTTTTAGTGAATTAGAGAGCCAAATAATAATAAGCAAAATAATTAAGCTACATAAAAATTAAGTTTCAAATAGATTTATGTTTATATCAATTTTAAAGAAGTTTGTGGGGCATTGGATTAAAAATGTATACTGCACAAATATGTATATAACCATATTATATATGCTAAATGTTGGATGCATTTAATATCAACATTTGAAGAGTCTGACTCTACAAATTACATTAAGCGTGATTCGCAATAGAATGCACAACGAAAAAAATCAAAACCTAAATCCAATTTATTGCAACAAATTTCTCCTTCTGAGGTATTTTCTGCCAAGGATATTGCGAATGGGATTCGGAAACTTACTAACCCAAACAAGTAAATCATGAAGTACCCATACAAGTAAATCATGATGCAATATCAGAAAGCGAGGAATCTGAAGGAGAAATGGAAAACCCCATATTTAACATATGCGTTAATGCATTTAATATTTGTTTGGAATGGGCTGAAGAAACTCAGGAAAATTAACATCGCTATAAATAATTGTCTGACGTTAAAGTTCAAACTAAAGTTTCATCCTTTTTAAACGCTGCACATACGTCATAATGTGCTAGAAATTTATGAATGTATGTATTACCAAAGCAGTCTCGATTAAACGAAGCAAGAATGATCAAAATGAGCTTTATTTAGTGTAACAAAAAATACAAAAATCAACGTCAGTTTCATACAAAATGTATGAAAGGTAAGGCTTTACTATATAGTAAATATTTGAATGAAAAGTAGTTCAAATTTAACTTAGGTTATATTCAATTGAAAACAGAAATTTCAAATTTCATCCTGAAATTGATCATTTTTCGATTTATTTTTCCATTTTCCTTTATTCATTAAATGAAAATATGGTATTTTAATAACTTAAAATGAAAACAGAGACAGATACATAGTTAGGTTACGAGAACTATATTTTATTTTAAGTATGCTCACAAAGAGAATAAATCAAAATGGCACTTTACACCAAACAAATCAATTTCATTAAATGTTAAGTTGTATTGTAATTTTTGTTTTGCTTTCATGTATAAAATGAACAATACCAATGTACAAAATCTCATATACACTATACACATTTAACTAGATTTAATGATTACATGCACACATGTATGATTTTAACATGAATGGCTTGCAAAATTTTTATACAACAGCAAGGCTAGTAATGGCATTTCATCGAACTATCATTCAATATAAAAAAATATTCTCTCTCTCCCATTGTTATGACATTTATGTCATTATGAAGATTGGTTTTGTATTTAATGCATAATTATGCAATTAAATATTATTTTTATGTTGATACAGCATTAATAAACCATTTTTAATGATTCGATGTATTTCAGGATTAAGAATATAGTGTAGTGTTGTGCTGTGATTGTGAATAAATGTGTAGCAAACTAGAAATTGTGATTAGGTTATGTGTTCATTTTGAAGTGTAAACATTAATCAGCTGATAATATTATTTATTAACAACTGCATGTTGAAAATATCTTTTTAACTGATTTATGTTTAAAAATTCGGTTTTAGTTAATTTTTTCGAATACATAATTTCATTTAAATAAATTAATTATTAATTTTTTAAGTTTTCCCGTTCAATTATGTGTATTTTCGTCAATATTATTTTTCTAAATTTATTAAGAAATGAGTTTGACTTTCGTGGTACAACCGATAGAGAATTAGAGCGAGGAAAATATATTTTAGAGGATATCGTTTATATTGAAATGAAAAGCACAAAATTTATAAAAATATAGATCAATTTATAATTAAATTTGATCGTGATTTATTTTGATTTGAAAAAAATGGTATATGTTCACATCTAATTTCACCCTTTCTTAGTCATTTTATGAAATAAAATTTTAAAAGCTCCAAGTTGCAATAGCTAAAAACTTAAAAAGAAATTTGTACGTTTCGTATGAGTTTCTTGATAAAACGTACATTATTGATACACTAAATAAAGCTCATTTCAAAAACTGAGTATTCATTCTGGCTTTATATATTTAGGATGCTTTGGTATTACGTACGTAACGTATAAAGCTATGTAAATATGCCTAATGAAGTAGAAATGTGATTTTGAATTTTTTAATAAATATATGCTGCTACGAGTACATATAATTATGTATTTTGTTTTAATTGATTTTTATTAAAAATTGATACCCGATATTTGCAAAATTTCTCATTTTGCAACTTTGGCATGACTAATTGGTTGCAATCAGCGAATATATACTATATATATATATATATATATATATATATATATATATATATATATATATATATATATATATATATATATATATATATATTTATATATATATATATATCTATATATATATATATATATATAATATAAATATATAAATATATATATATATATATATATATATATATATATATATATATATATATAATATAAATATATAAATATATATATACATATATATATATATATATATATATATATATATATATATATATATATATATATATATATAAGATAACACCTGCTCCAATTAGTTTTCCAAAATCAGCATTAGGAGTTCATGTTACACACATGGCAATAACGTATGTCACGTTGCACGAGCTTTTCCGTCGATAATGCTGAACTTGCATTATGCAGCGACATAGTTTATGTTTCTTTATTTTTATTTTAGTTTTAAGACTTAAGTTATAATTTTGTAATTAAATAAAGATATAATTAATAAAAAAAATTAAAAAGAAAAAAATTAAAAAATATTTTTTTTTATGATAATAATACAAAAGAATTATTAACTTTTATATATATATATATATATATACATATATATATATATATATATATATATATATATATATATATATATATATATTATATATATATATATATATATATATATATATATATATATATATATAATTATATATATAAATATATATATATATATATATATATATATATAAACATATATATATATATATATATATATATATATATATATATATATATATATATATATATATATATATATATATATATCTTTCTATCTATCTATATATATATATATATATACATAATATAAAAATATATAACAATATATATAAATATATATATATGTATAAAAATAATATATATATATATATATATATATATATATATATATATATATATATATATATAAATATATATATATATATATATATATATATATATATATATATATATATATATATATATATATATATATATATATATATATAAGTTAAGATTATTATCACATAATCTTGTAAAAAAATATTTTATTTTATAGGTTGGACTACGTCCGTTTTATTTTGAATCTGATTTTAGACTAAATTACATTTTTCAATTACATTTACAAAAATATTCTTAATTAATAAAATCCTGATTATGAATTAACATCGAAAATTACAGAAGTGAAATTTAAGTAATTACAAACTGTTCTCAATGATTAAAAAGCTGAGTTTGGAAGTTATGTGGGAAATTACAGAAATGAAACTTAAGTGTAAAGAATTTACTTTTATGCTAAATAATCGAAATGCTAAGTTAAATGTTGGAACACGTGTTGATGTCAATGGAACTATGTTATATCTTAACTTATATATATATATATATATATATATATATATATATATATATATATATATATATATATATATATATATATATATATATATATATATATATATAAATATATATATATATATATATATATATATATATATATATATATATATATATATATATATACCTATATATATATGCATATCGACCGAGTATAAAAATTCGCGAGCTAATTTGATAATTCTTATACTTGCTTTTTCCACTACGTAATAGTTAGTTATATATTTTAAGAAGTGAAATAACAGCTAACATAAAAAATGAATAATTCTTTAATTTGCATACCAAATCATAGCATAATTACTAATATATTTTTTTATTTCTCCTAGGATTCTATCGTGCGTAAATTTTGATAAATTGAAAATTTTTAATCTACCAGTATGTTAACTTATGTAACATCCATAATCAATAATATGTAATATATTCACAACAAATTATGTGTCAAATCAATATAATAATTATTTCGAATATTTTTGTTTTAACAGAAACATCCAAATTTGTCAAGTTTTGATATTGGGTATTTGTATAGTAACTTGCAGTCAACATTTGAACAATGACAGCACATCATTAATAATTCAAAATATAAATTTAACGGAACTGGATCAACTTCTCATCGAAAAGGATTTAAATAGTATCAAACGATTAAAATTCATAAACTTCAAGACACCGTATATACCACATGGCATATTTACAAAAATGCGATCTTTAGAGTTTGCAGATTTCAGTGATTGTCAAATAACCATTTTATCACGGTACAATTTTTCAGCCGCGTTCAATCTTTGCGAACTTATATTATCACATAACAATTTGTTGGAGTTGCCTAGCTACGTATTTGAAGGTGCTACTAACTTATTGGAACTTAATTTAGCACACAATAAAATCACAACGATCGATTGCCAAGCACTAAAATATTTATTCAAACTAACCAAACTTATTTTATCACATAATCAGATATACACTTTACCATTCGATTTATTTTTAAACACACCAAATATACAAATAATAAATTTAAAAAATAATCTAATTGAAACAATAAACCATTGGGAGAAATTCAATAATTTGCAATATTTAAATTTAAATTTTAATCGAATTCAAAATATTTCTATTGGTGATTTTAACCGAATTCATTATATTTCGTTGAATAACAACCAATTGAAACAATTGAAAACAAATCGTTTTGTGGAAGAACTTCATGCCGATAATAATCAATTAACTAACGAAAATTTGTTCATCAACGAAAGTGTGAGTTTAACCGAATTGTCACTAATAAATAATTTATTGACGAGTTTTAATTTTATTAAAAATTTGAAAAACTTGGAGGTCTTAAATTTGTCCGCTAATCCGGTCAAATATGATACTGAAAGTAAATTATTTTCTAACCTTAAAAACTTAAAGACTTTAATTTTAAAATCAACAAATTTACGCCACATGAATTTTGAGCAGTTTTCTGATTTACGAGAGTTGGAAACGTTGGATATTTCGAACAATGATCTAGTGATGATAAGTTTCGATTGGCTAGGATTTTTAGAAAATTTACGATACTTGAACATCAACAATAATAATTTGGGGAATATGACATTTGACGAGCTGGAATATTTATTTCCAAACCTTAATTCGATAGCCATTTCGGATAATAATTGGCGATGTGATGATTTGAAACACATACTGAAACGATTGAAGCAACTCAATGTGAAACTGGTAATAGAGTCGTCAGAAATAATTATAAAGACAACAAATATACGAGGCATTGGATGCAAAAACGAAACAGAAAACATAACACGAGCTGAGAAATACGAGAAAATGACATTGGAACCTCATGATAAGTGCAATAATCCTCATGTGAGGTTGGTATAATTTCTATTGAAACTAATAGTAGTATCATTTTGTTATGATGTTCATTCTTTTTTATTTTAGGTCTGGACAACATTTATTATTTAATAATACGATTCTTGAATTTAATTTAATGGAAACGATTCTAATTCAACCGCGAGAAGGCCAAGATCAAATTAAACGACTCAAGTTTATAAACTCGCAACAACCGTATATACCACATGGAATATTTGAAAACTTTGGTTGTTTGGAGTATGCAGATTTTAGTCACTCTCAATTGAAAGTATTAGCACGATACAATTTCTCAAGCGCATTTAATTTGCGTGAATTAATATTATCTCATAATAATATATTGAAATTGGAAAGCAATGTTTTTGACGGGGCAAATGTTTTGGTCGAACTTAAATTAAAACACAATTTAATCACAACGATCGATAGTGAGGCATTTAAATATTTGATCAAATTATCAAAACTTGATTTATCTCATAATCAGATTAACAATTTGCCATCCGATTTATTTTCAAATACACCGAATATAAAAGTGATTGATTTGAGTTATAATCTGATTGAAACAATAAACCATTGGGATGAATTCAATAATTTACACTATTTGAATTTAAACTTTAATCGAATTAATAGTATTTCGATTAGTGATTCTAACCGAATTCAAAACATTTCGTTAAATAATAATAAATTGAAGCGGTTGAAAACAAATAGTTTTGTTCAAGTACTTCATGCGGATAATAATCATTTAACCAATGCAAATATGTTGATCAACGATAGTGTGAGTTTAACCGAATTGTCACTGACAAATAATTTCTTGACGAGTTTAAATTTAATAAAAAACTTGAAAAAACTGACATATTTAAATTTGTCCTACAATCCGGTCAAACATGACGGTAAAATTAATTATTTTTCCAACCTCAACAACTTAAAAACTTTAATTTTAAAGTCAACAAATTTAAATCATTTTAATTTTGAACAAATTTCTGAATTACAAAATTTAGAATCATTGGACATTTCGAATAATGGTCTAGTCTCGATTGATTTCGAATCAATCGCAGATTTAGAAAATTTTCGACATTTCAACAATAATAATTTGGGGCATTTGACATTTGACGAGCTTGGATATTTATTTCCCAACCTTAATTCGATAGCTATATCAGACGATAATTGGCAATGTGATGATTTAGATCACTTACTGAAACGAATGCAGTATCGCAACCTAAAATTGGTGACGGAACCATCAGAAATAATTATAACGGAAACAAATGTTCATGGTATAAGATGCTATATTGAACGAGATACGCCAAATGAAAGTACCACAATTACTAATATTACGTTAATACCATTAACGATTGCTTTGGTTGTGTCGATCCTCACACCGAGTGGACGTGTTTTTTTCGCTCGGTGCTTGTTAAATTAAATAAAAGAAATACGTTATTTTATTTTATTTAATTGTGCGTTGTGTGGTTTAAAATCTGATGGCAGATGAGTATCGTTATTTTATTATATTTTATTATTATATTTCATTGTATTATATTATAAGTTATTATATTATATTATTTTTTAAAATTAAATTCAGTTAAGATTTGTTTCTCTTTTATATATCATAATATGTATATAACATATAGGACTTTGAATCTTATATACATCATTTTCACATCACACACATCGGTGTGGAACACACAAAAACACAATCTATAGTCTAAATTTTGATGTCCTTGAAAACGTTTGCATACAAATTTTTGTTAAATTTTATATAGTAGTTTTTTTTGTTTTTGTTTTCTTCTCTATTCAAATTTTCTATTTTGTATTAATATGCACACCTGCAAAGGCTGCAACGGTTGCATTAGTCAAATAAAATTCTAAATATTTGACTATGACTAAATAATAACCTTTCATTCTGTTTTATATATTTTGCTTATATGCATATAAATGTATATAAATTTGATTTTGTTTTATATATATGTACATGTGGTGTAATGTAGCAATGAATACAGTAAAGGGGAGCGGGACAAAATCCCGAGGGTACAAAATCCGGAGGGACAAAATCCCGAAAACAGCTGAAAATTTTAATCATTGTAAAGTCATCCTGTGCAGCTCGGAATTTTTTTAATTAATAAGAAATAACTTTTTTATTTTAAAAGAATTTTTTTTTTATCACATCACTTCATGTGAACTGGTAACTTGACGTCTTTATTGGTATTACTATGTGTCCATGAGAATTCCCGAAGCCGTTAGCCTCCACAATTCTAAGTAAAATTAGTACAGCGCCGAAAATAATATTACAAACAAATTTTGTAATTCGTGATTCGAGATAAAATTTTCGAGGTTATGAATTAGACATTTTGAAATTTGATTTTTATTCCTATTTTGGATTTTACATTAATGAACTATGTTTTACATTTGCAAGTAAATAATTTTTTCATAAATGCTGGTTTTTAAACAACCGGGATTTTGTAAACCGGGTTTATGGTTTCAGGATTTTGGATCCGGGATTTTCAAAACCCGGATTTCATAGTAGACTATAAGTCAGTGACCTCAACTATCACTTTTATACACAACAGCTTTTAAGGTTATTCGGATGCATGTTTATTTGTTTCGCGGATATCGAACTCCAGGCGACGAAGTGATGAGCAGAGTTTCTCATTACTAACCACTAAGCTACCACCGCAAAGTTTGTTTATAAATAAGTTGTTATTTATTTATTGATATATCTTAATTACGAGAAAATCCCGAATAAAATTGAATTCCGCGCGGAATTCAATTTTATTCGGGATTACGGGATTTTGTGCTTTAGGGATTTTGGCACTCGCGATTTTGTACTTTCGGGATATTAACACTCGGGATTTTGTACTTTCAGGATTTTGTACTCTCGGGATTATGACCCTCGGGAATTTGTTCCTCGGGATTTTTTCCCCAATCCACAGTAAAGACTTACATATTACTGGTTTTGCTATTTGATGGTTTTGCATATAATGCTCTTATATTTAATTATTGTATGAAAATTTAGTTTATGGCTGTAATAATATTAGGGTTTTACTGTATCGCTAGTATATTAATGGTCGAAGGGATCTTTATACGATCACGATCAGCGATGTCGCTTGTATATGGAGGGTGTGGAGAGGATGCAATTTGGGGTGGAGTGGATGGACATATTTTGGAGTGGGTTCCGACAAGGTAAAGCAGGCACGGTATAGATTTGGTAATTAATTGAATATATGTATATCTGTTGGTGGTGAGTGGATTTTGGAACGAGCGGTTCAGTTGTGGGCGTTTGAATTGCAACAAGATATTTTCAGTAGCGGGACATTGACTTGTATAGCGGGACATTGACCTGGATTGGAGGTGTGGAGTTGTTTCGCTTGATATTTGACGGGCTGAGATTGGTCCGAATACTTCATGTTCTGGTGGATCTTCTGGTGCCCAGTAGATTTTATTCGTGTTTGAAGTTTAATATGTTACCGGGGGTTCGCAAGCGCTGCCGTGGTTGGTTTGATTTTTATGTTTGTCTTAGTTGGGTTAAGTTTTGGAAGCTTCCTTCCAACTCCTTTGAATTGCCGGCGTCTGGTGGCAGTCTAGCCGCCGTATCGGGGCTTCCTACTAATCTACAGGATAGATTGTTTAGTGTTTCTAAATCGCGATTGTAGCGTTGTTGGTTGCAGTTTCGTTGATATTTCAGTGTTTTGGTGGTTTTAGTTTTTCGTCGTTGAAATCGAGTCTGCGCTTGACTTAGTTTGGTTGCGGGTTTCGGAATTGAATGGTTTTCAGCCGTCGTCCCGGGATGCGCTTCTGGGGATGATGGATGTAGGTTTGTGTATTGTATCGGGTTTGAGTGTCCTTGTTGAGTTTTTGAGGATGTGTATGTCTACGTTCAGGGATGTCACTTTGCTGCAGGTGTGGCGGATCTGCTTCGATTTTTACTGTTATCGGTTCAGTAGCCGCTTATTCAAATCTGCTACATTTTAAAAAAAATGAAAAGTTGGAATGAAATGAAAGGATTTTAATGCGAGATCTAATGGATTGAGGTAGCGTGTGTGGCACGGAGGTTGCGTGTGTGAAACACATAGTTAATAGAAAAGGTGAACCTATCCTCAGGGATTTTGTAGGATGGGAGTGTTTGCAAAAACGAAACAGAAAACATAACACGAGCTGAGAAATACGAGAAAATGACATTGGAACCTCATGATAAGTGCAATAATCCTCATGTGAGGTTGGTATAATTTCTATTGAAACTAATAGTAGTATCATTTTGTTATGATGTTCATTCTTTTTTATTTTAGGTCTGGACAACATTTATTATTTAATAATACGATTCTTGAATTTAATTTAATGGAAACGATTCTAATTCAACCGCGAGAAGGCCAAGATCAAATTAAACGACTCAAGTTTATAAACTCGCAACAACCGTATATACCACATGGAATATTTGAAAACTTTGGTTGTTTGGAGTATGCAGATTTTAGTCACTCTCAATTGAAAGTATTAGCACGATACAATTTCTCAAGCGCATTTAATTTGCGTGAATTAATATTATCTCATAATAATATATTGAAATTGGAAAGCAATGTTTTTGACGGGGCAAATGTTTTGGTCGAACTTAAATTAAAACACAATTTAATCACAACGATCGATAGTGAGGCATTTAAATATTTGATCAAATTATCAAAACTTGATTTATCTCATAATCAGATTAACAATTTGCCATCCGATTTATTTTCAAATACACCGAATATAAAAGTGATTGATTTGAGTTATAATCTGATTGAAACAATAAACCATTGGGATGAATTCAATAATTTACACTATTTGAATTTAAACTTTAATCGAATTAATAGTATTTCGATTAGTGATTCTAACCGAATTCAAAACATTTCGTTAAATAATAATAAATTGAAGCGGTTGAAAACAAATAGTTTTGTTCAAGTACTTCATGCGGATAATAATCATTTAACCAATGCAAATATGTTGATCAACGATAGTGTGAGTTTAACCGAATTGTCACTGACAAATAATTTCTTGACGAGTTTAAATTTAATAAAAAACTTGAAAAAACTGACATATTTAAATTTGTCCTACAATCCGGTCAAACATGACGGTAAAATTAATTATTTTTCCAACCTCAACAACTTAAAAACTTTAATTTTAAAGTCAACAAATTTAAATCATTTTAATTTTGAACAAATTTCTGAATTACAAAATTTAGAATCATTGGACATTTCGAATAATGGTCTAGTCTCGATTGATTTCGAATCAATCGCAGATTTAGAAAATTTTCGACATTTCAACAATAATAATTTGGGGCATTTGACATTTGACGAGCTTGGATATTTATTTCCCAACCTTAATTCGATAGCTATATCAGACGATAATTGGCAATGTGATGATTTAGATCACTTACTGAAACGAATGCAGTATCGCAACCTAAAATTGGTGACGGAACCATCAGAAATAATTATAACGGAAACAAATGTTCATGGTATAAGATGCTATATTGAACGAGATACGCCAAATGAAAGTACCACAATTACTAATATTACGTTAATACCATTAACGATTGCTTTGGTTGTGTCGATCCTCACACCGAGTGGACGTGTTTTTTTCGCTCGGTGCTTGTTAAATTAAATAAAAGAAATACGTTATTTTATTTTATTTAATTGTGCGTTGTGTGGTTTAAAATCTGATGGCAGATGAGTATCGTTATTTTATTATATTTTATTATTATATTTCATTGTATTATATTATAAGTTATTATATTATATTATTTTTTAAAATTAAATTCAGTTAAGATTTGTTTCTCTTTTATATATCATAATATGTATATAACATATAGGACTTTGAATCTTATATACATCATTTTCACATCACACACATCGGTGTGGAACACACAAAAACACAATCTATAGTCTAAATTTTGATGTCCTTGAAAACGTTTGCATACAAATTTTTGTTAAATTTTATATAGTAGTTTTTTTTGTTTTTGTTTTCTTCTCTATTCAAATTTTCTATTTTGTATTAATATGCACACCTGCAAAGGCTGCAACGGTTGCATTAGTCAAATAAAATTCTAAATATTTGACTATGACTAAATAATAACCTTTCATTCTGTTTTATATATTTTGCTTATATGCATATAAATGTATATAAATTTGATTTTGTTTTATATATATGTACATGTGGTGTAATGTAGCAATGAATACAGTAAAGGGGAGCGGGACAAAATCCCGAGGGTACAAAATCCGGAGGGACAAAATCCCGAAAACAGCTGAAAATTTTAATCATTGTAAAGTCATCCTGTGCAGCTCGGAATTTTTTTAATTAATAAGAAATAACTTTTTTATTTTAAAAGAATTTTTTTTTTATCACATCACTTCATGTGAACTGGTAACTTGACGTCTTTATTGGTATTACTATGTGTCCATGAGAATTCCCGAAGCCGTTAGCCTCCACAATTCTAAGTAAAATTAGTACAGCGCCGAAAATAATATTACAAACAAATTTTGTAATTCGTGATTCGAGATAAAATTTTCGAGGTTATGAATTAGACATTTTGAAATTTGATTTTTATTCCTATTTTGGATTTTACATTAATGAACTATGTTTTACATTTGCAAGTAAATAATTTTTTCATAAATGCTGGTTTTTAAACAACCGGGATTTTGTAAACCGGGTTTATGGTTTCAGGATTTTGGATCCGGGATTTTCAAAACCCGGATTTCATAGTAGACTATAAGTCAGTGACCTCAACTATCACTTTTATACACAACAGCTTTTAAGGTTATTCGGATGCATGTTTATTTGTTTCGCGGATATCGAACTCCAGGCGACGAAGTGATGAGCAGAGTTTCTCATTACTAACCACTAAGCTACCACCGCAAAGTTTGTTTATAAATAAGTTGTTATTTATTTATTGATATATCTTAATTACGAGAAAATCCCGAATAAAATTGAATTCCGCGCGGAATTCAATTTTATTCGGGATTACGGGATTTTGTGCTTTAGGGATTTTGGCACTCGCGATTTTGTACTTTCGGGATATTAACACTCGGGATTTTGTACTTTCAGGATTTTGTACTCTCGGGATTATGACCCTCGGGAATTTGTTCCTCGGGATTTTTTCCCCAATCCACAGTAAAGACTTACATATTACTGGTTTTGCTATTTGATGGTTTTGCATATAATGCTCTTATATTTAATTATTGTATGAAAATTTAGTTTATGGCTGTAATAATATTAGGGTTTTACTGTATCGCTAGTATATTAATGGTCGAAGGGATCTTTATACGATCACGATCAGCGATGTCGCTTGTATATGGAGGGTGTGGAGAGGATGCAATTTGGGGTGGAGTGGATGGACATATTTTGGAGTGGGTTCCGACAAGGTAAAGCAGGCACGGTATAGATTTGGTAATTAATTGAATATATGTATATCTGTTGGTGGTGAGTGGATTTTGGAACGAGCGGTTCAGTTGTGGGCGTTTGAATTGCAACAAGATATTTTCAGTAGCGGGACATTGACTTGTATAGCGGGACATTGACCTGGATTGGAGGTGTGGAGTTGTTTCGCTTGATATTTGACGGGCTGAGATTGGTCCGAATACTTCATGTTCTGGTGGATCTTCTGGTGCCCAGTAGATTTTATTCGTGTTTGAAGTTTAATATGTTACCGGGGGTTCGCAAGCGCTGCCGTGGTTGGTTTGATTTTTATGTTTGTCTTAGTTGGGTTAAGTTTTGGAAGCTTCCTTCCAACTCCTTTGAATTGCCGGCGTCTGGTGGCAGTCTAGCCGCCGTATCGGGGCTTCCTACTAATCTACAGGATAGATTGTTTAGTGTTTCTAAATCGCGATTGTAGCGTTGTTGGTTGCAGTTTCGTTGATATTTCAGTGTTTTGGTGGTTTTAGTTTTTCGTCGTTGAAATCGAGTCTGCGCTTGACTTAGTTTGGTTGCGGGTTTCGGAATTGAATGGTTTTCAGCCGTCGTCCCGGGATGCGCTTCTGGGGATGATGGATGTAGGTTTGTGTATTGTATCGGGTTTGAGTGTCCTTGTTGAGTTTTTGAGGATGTGTATGTCTACGTTCAGGGATGTCACTTTGCTGCAGGTGTGGCGGATCTGCTTCGATTTTTACTGTTATCGGTTCAGTAGCCGCTTATTCAAATCTGCTACATTTTAAAAAAAATGAAAAGTTGGAATGAAATGAAAGGATTTTAATGCGAGATCTAATGGATTGAGGTAGCGTGTGTGGCACGGAGGTTGCGTGTGTGAAACACATAGTTAATAGAAAAGGTGAACCTATCCTCAGGGATTTTGTAGGACGGGAGTGTTTAGTTTTGATGCAGGACACGGGTTTGTATCTTACATTATCGGAGGTAATGTAATCGGGCGTGATTTTTGTTTTGAAATTTTGTAGATTGGTAGAAGGTTTTGATGTTGGGGCTGGGTTTTTGGAGGATGTCGCCCGATGCTGAAGTAGGCTGGAGTTGTGCAGGAATATATTGGAGGATGCGGTTTTTCTAGGTGTTTGTAGCTGCATCCCGGCGATTTGTTCTTTGCCTCATGGTACTGCTGTGGTTGGAAAGTGGGGGTTTTCAGGGCTGGATTTGAATGGGACGGACATGAAGGTTGATCTAGTGGCGGTGGCGTTTGGGAGCCTTTTTTGGCATGGTTTGTTTTGGACGCGAGTTTTGTGTAGGTTGATGTCCCTTTGTTGAGGGTGTTTTGAGTTAGGTTTTAGTTTGCATGCGTACGGTTGTGTTCTCGTGTTAGGGTTTGTTTACTACTAATAGATGTTTGTTTGGTTGAATGTTGAGTTTTGATCGTGTTTGGTTTACTTGGATTGGGTTCACTCCGGGAGGTGTCGATTTCCTTTGGGGTATTTCTGCTCCGTACTTTCTGCATGTATAAGGTATCTCTGCCTATGTGTCGTGCATACGTGACTGTATGTTATGTATGCGTTATTAGGTGAGGTGAATGGAGCTTTTTGAAGTCGATGTCAGTTATTCTTTTTTGAATTTATGAACGGTGAAGACGTATCTCTGATCACGAGCTGTGACCTCTGAACAATTACATTATATTGCAATAATACAAAAATGATAATAATTTATAGAAAAGGTTTGGTTTTATTTATTTATATAAGTGTAAATGAATATAATTCCTTGAATGATTTTAGTTGGAGAGGGTTTACAAGGAAAGTTTATTTTAGTTTTAAAAAGAAGTTTCATAATTTTTGAATGTAAAAAGTTTTCAGATATCTATTTTGATTTTTTGATAAACATATTCTAGGATTATGGTATCATCAGCGTAATGGTTGACTGGTACTTAATCTAGCATAGCATTGTCACCTTCACTCGTTCGTGAATGTTATTCATTATCACGACACTACTGTATCAAGAATTCTGAGCTAGTGTTTTGATTTGTTTTTTGGTGAGAATTTTTTTTTTGTTGTTTAACTTAACAGTATGATTTTTTTAATACGTTTTTTTTTTGCAGATTGGAAGGAACACGGAGAGAGAGTCAGCCGAGTTAGATGTTAGCATACGGATGGTATTGAAAATTGTTTTTTTTTGTTGAATTGTGAAATATTGGTGGCTGTATAGAATAAAAACATTACTGTACTATGTAATGTGACTATACACAACTCTTTATAGTTCTTGAAGAACATATTTGTTTTACTGATTTGTGTAAATTAAGATATTATTAATTAAATATATACAGTACTGTGCAAAAAAATCCGGACAGTTTGAATTCCTTTAAAAACGTTAAATATTACCTAGTGTTTTAACATTTTTTTAGATTCCAATTTGTAGATTGCATTTTGTAATTCACTAGAACTATGATAGTATAAGCCGTTTAAGTAATGTGTATGAAGAAAGAGCTTTTAGTATAAAAAAGTCGACAAAGTACTTAAAATGTCTAAACTAAACGACCAAGAAAAAGGTGTTGTTATTGTGTTATGGAAGGAAGGACTGGCCATGAAAGACTACAAGGAACACAGAGCGGTCTCAAGGGTCAGGTAGACCGAGGAAAACCACAACAGTGCAAGATAAATTCCTGGTTCTTCGTTCCAAGCGGAACAGATTTAAAACTTCACCGACATTGCAAGACGACCTTGCTAAAAAGGTAGTGAAATTTCAAGTTCAACTGTTCGGAGAAGATTACTAAACGCAAATCTTAGGGAACGCCGCTCCATGCAGAAATCATTCCTTAAGTTATCTTCGGAAATTTGTCGGCTTCAGTGGGCCAGAGATCACTCTAACTGGACCAGGGAGTTGTGAAATAACGTGGTGTTCTCTGACGAAAGCAAATTTAAACTGCATGTGGGAGATGGACGACTAATTATGCGTCAAAAACCAGGAGCGATAACAGGACCTCAGCGATATCTGCATTCAACAAGTGTCTAATAAAACTGAAGGTGTAAAGGTTTAGGGCTGTTTTAGTAATGCTGATGTTGGTCACTTGGCCTTTGTCGAAGCAGGGATAACCGATAATGTGTACCTGAATATTCTGAAAAGGCGTTGGAAAGCATCAGTTTTGGAGCTATTTAGTGAAACTGAGAGCTTCATCTTTCAACAAGACAATGCGCCAGCCCATAGATCGAAACAATTGACTATGCAGTTTTTTTTACTTTATTTTAAACTTCTGTATAACTTTCAGATAAAAATTAATAAATAACTTTGTTTCATAAAATTTTATTTCAATTTGAAGGTGAAAAAGTACTTTGTTGATAATTCCATCTACACAATAAAATGACCCTTTATAGGCCAGATATGAACCCAATTGAAAAACGTTGGGCTATTACGAAGCATAAAGCCCGTCAGAGTAATCCAGAAACCATCCAGCAACTGAAGCACCAAATTCAAATTGCGTGGGATGATATAAGCACTGACGTGATTCAAAATTTGATTCACTTCATGAACATCACCTGTGCAGCGGTAATTAAGAAAAATGGCGGTCATACCAAATATTAAATTTATAGTTTAGTGGATAATTTATACATTTTATATAAATTATCCACTAAACCAAATATGCCTAATTACGAAATTAATATATTTATTTTGAATTTGTTAAAATTAATTCGTTTAAAAAAATATGGCAATTATTTCAATTTTCGCAAATTCGCTCATATTATTTTAGTAAGATCATGAAATTTAAAACCAAATAACATTTTGAGTAAAGAATGAGTTAAATATTAAGAAAAAAATACTTGTTGGTGTTACAACAATTGAGTTCGTGAAAAATTGGTTTAATTAAAAAATGTTAGCTGTCCGGATTTTTTTGCACAGTACTGTACAAAGACTATTCAATTGGGCATGTAGAATAATTACGCCTAGTGTACGAGTAATAGTGTCTAGTATTAAAAGGAATTACAATTGAAATAAAACGCTGTTCCAAAGTGCAGTGCTATAAAAAAAAAACCAAATTGTTTGATACGAAGTAGTTGTTGTGCAACAACGAAAAATTAACACGTGTGCATTAGTGCTGCGTTTATGGATAAATATATATATATATATATATATATATATATATATATATATATATATATATATATATATATATATATATATATATAAATAATAGCTACGGTTAATTTGGAAATAAATTAAATCAATTGAATTTAACATATGATTTGAATTTGCAACGCCGTGACAATCATGTGATACCGGTTACCACAATCAACGATCGAGAGTGAATTTTCCGTGTTGGAGTAGTTGTTGTTTTTCTATTGTTTTATTTTATTTTGTTATTTATTTTTTATTATGAGTTATTGGTTAAGCCTAAATATGGTTTTTTTAAAAATTTTTTATAATATTAGTAATATTGATATTACTAATATTAATATAAAATTCAATTTTCATATTAATTTTTTTGTTCTTTAATATGTGTATATTATATAAATATGTGTATATATACATATATTAGCAGAGCCATCTTTATTTTACAGAGCCTAAATATTAAAAATTGAGCTTTAATTAGAGGAGGTTAAATAGAAGAAAAAACGTAAATTCCCATACAAAATATATGGAAAGTAAACATTTTTTTAAAATGAAATATTTCAATGAAAAGTATGACAAAATAAACATTTTAATGTTAAAATCATATAAAAACTATTTATATAATATTTTTGAATAAAATCAATTAAACATATTATAAATAATTAAATAAATAAATCATTATTAAATATCGTATATTAGAACTTTTAATATGTATACGCACAAATACATACATAGTCGTATCATATGAAAAAAAAACTATTCTCATGTATACGCATGTGCAATATGAAATATCGATCGAGTACGATCAATGACATCAGAGTTATGTCTATTTTGGTTTCCCGGAAAGCGACTGAAAGAGCCATATATGTAGCTCCATCCAAATGCTAGCTGGCATCGTTTATGGTTAGAACTAGGGCGGTATCTGATCGCCTTCGAACCTCTAACTTTCGTTCCTGATTAATGAAAACATCTTTGGCAAATGCTTTCGCTTATGTTAGTCTTACGACGGTCCGAATTTCACCTCTCGCCTTTTTTCGATTTGGAGAAAAATTTTATTTTATAAAGATATATATGTATGTACATATGTATATATGTATATATCTATATATATATACATATATATATATATATATATATATATATATATATATATATATATATATATATATATATATATATATATATATACATATGTACATATAAATATATATATATATATATATATATATATATATATATATATATATATATATATATATATATATATATATATATATATATATATATATATATATATATATATATATATATATATTATGATATGTGAAACAAATAAATTAATTTTATTAAGAATGTCAGATGTCTCTTGCAAAGCTTTTCCGCCATGTCATTTTTCTGGTTTGCTTTTTAGTGGGTTCACCAATAAACACTCCATCATTTTATGATTTTATATTTATTTTTAATAATAATTATGTTTTATTTTTATAATTTCTAGAATATAAATGTATTCCAAAGAAGTTACGGCTATTTTGATTCGAAATTAAAAGAAAATTATGCAGTTTGATAAAAGTAAAATGTGCTGTTCGTTTGGAAAACACTCTTTATATTTTAGATCGACATAAATTTTTATTTATTTTTTTTTTTTAGTTTCGTTTTTGTTGGGTTCTTCAACAGGGCGCAGCTTCATTTTACTATTTTATAATTAAAATTATTGTTTATTGTAGTTATTAAATTTGATTTATGTCCAAAAACATTATTTCTTATTTCTATTAATATTTCAATACAGCTACGGATATTTTGCTGCAAAACAAAAGTAAACGTGTGCGGTTAGTTTAAAAAAATGTACCGCTCTTATTGGAATATGCTTTAACTTCAAAATCGACATCATAAACTAATATGCATAGTTGACTGTGCATTCAATATTGTAAATTCATATTGAATTTTAATTTATGTTTTATTAAACTATTAAGATATTTAGGAAACTGATTTTCAGATATAATTGACTTCAACATTTTATGTACTTAACCCTGTAAAAACAGAAATCATATATATAATTTTTTATTGATAAAAATTATTTCGAAAAATGTGATTTTTACATTGCTTCTTATGGGAAAGTGTGAAATGTACCTCCTCTAAAAAAAGCTTGAAGCGTGTAAAACTCGTTGTCAATTTGAATGTGCGTTGTTCTTCCGAGTTGTTGCTTGTTTTGTAATCCACTAGGCCGGTTTCGATCTGATGATGACGTCATTGAATGACTAGCTGATCGAAAAGATCAAATCCATCTCATCAGGCATATGCTACCGGACTTGATGTTCTTACTGTGCGATTCGTATATATACGTTCAGTTGTGACGCGACAGTACTAGTGAATTACAAGAACTTAACTCGAAATATCGATTTTATGTATTGCGTGTGGCGTGAGCTTATTTGCGATTTGTTTGAGCTGCTCTGAACGCCACATTACTCCCCCGAAAGTGAATTCCCCCTCCGTTTGAGTTTGGTGATCTGTGCCGCAATGCGTTGGGGTGCCTGCTTTCGCCCGCTTAGTGATAAGGCTTGTTGTGACATGAAACGAACTTCCTGGATATAACTGTGCCTTGAGAGTGCGAAACGAACCACCAAGTATTTGAGAGAGAAGGCAGAAATTCCATTGTGGGAAGTTAATTTTGCCGTTAGGGCAGGAGAGTATCGGGAGATTGTGTCAGAAGGTATTGACGTGTTGTTCCCTAAACAGGGTCGTTGGGGTCACCAATGAAGCAAAGCTCAAACAAATCGCAAATAAGCTCACGCCACAAGCTCAACAAAAAACACGTCATATTATTACGGCTCTAATAAAGATGGCTCTGATATTAGTTAAGTTTTCTTTTCTAATTATCTTATTAAACTAAACCTAATTATTTTTTTTCTTTGTTTCGTTTCGGGATATTTTTTCTTATTTTAAATATTCTAGCAGGACCGTTGCCTTTGGAAGCGCTTTCAACGAAAACGATTATGCCAGGTATGTGCGTTTTTTTATTTACTATTATTAATTTTTTTTTCACTATATTTAACTTTGGTATATAAGATTGTTGTGATTATAAATTTTGAGTTGATAGTATTTTTTTCTTTATAATATAAATAAATTTGTTATAATAATTCTAATTCAACCTTGTATATTTATTGTGTTTTATAACTGAGAAGACAATGAGTGGCTAGGTAGAAAGAATAAACACATAGAGGTGAGTTGAGTATGAGTTGAAGTCGATAATGTAATAACAAATTTCATGGTATAGCTGTGCTGTATTGATGAACCACGGCGAAAATATACCTCTGATGACTGAGTTAGGTGGCACTTTGGCATGTATTTTTTTTATTATTATTTATTTTAAGTGCAGCAAAGCAAACATTTTATTTGTAGACACATGGCCACTATTTTTTTTATGATTATTAGTTTGTTTTCACGGCCGAATGTTACACCATATGAATTTAATTTATTGTTATAGATTCAGGAGCCGTAAGTTAATAAATTAAGAGTTTTGTATTATAGTTTAACTATGATAGGTGTCTGGACTGGAGTTTAAATAAATAGTAAAATTAATAATAATTAAGTAACAGATACCTATCTAGTAAATTATTTTTAGAATTTTGTGTAAATAATTTAATTTTAATACGCTATAGACAAGTTTCAGGTTATAGCTAACTTACTCAAATATTTATTTATATAAATAATTAACCCTATACACGAATTGATAGTTTATTAGGTCGTCATAATATATGTATATGAAATGCTGTCGGGTCATAAAATAAAGAAGTACTGCCCCTCACGTTAGATGGTGATGGAACTGGAAATATAGAGACATAACTTTATATGCAGCATATGATGAGAAGGCCCCAGGATAATAGACCTAAATTTTCAACTGTTGAGGTAACTCAAATACATATGATGAAATTAGTAAGGTCCTCCTTATTCAAATAAAATAATAACCAATGTTAAGGTGTTAGATCGTTAATGTGAAAATGACATAGATTCTACTAACAAATTATATTATTTTACTAATTATGTAACAGGAAAATGGTTATGCTGAGGATTGTCGCCCTAGTCGTTTCTGTAACTAACATTCCTTTCTGAAAGCCCTCAGTGTCGTGATGTTTTTTGGATAGTTGTTGCATATTTTTCGAATGTAAGAAGTTTTTAGATGTCTATTTTGATTCTCTGATGAGCATGTTCCAGAATTATGGTAACATTATCGTAATGGATGGCTTAAACTATCATACCATATTAATTAAATTGTTTCAGATACCTGAGCCATGAGTAAATAAATTTTCTTTCAGAGTTTTGTATTTATGTTTTAATTAGGTTAGTTATGCGAACGGGAGTTGAAATAATAAAATTAATTAATTAAGTTACAGATTCCTGAGCGGCTTACTAATAAATTTATTTTAGTATTTTAATTTTAATTAAGTTTTAATTTTCAATATACCAAAATACAGAAGAGCAGATAGGTGTTGCGGCCTGGAGAATGCTGATTGGCGATTGCAGATTAGTAGATAAGAATTGTGATTGTCTGCTAACAGTAGTTTAATAACGATTCTAGGTGTCTGTAATCGGGTCGTTCTCTCCTTACTAACATACCTT
Organism: Tipula lateralis; assembly: GCA_963932295.1. Taxonomy (NCBI): domain Eukaryota; kingdom Metazoa; phylum Arthropoda; class Insecta; order Diptera; family Tipulidae; genus Tipula; species Tipula lateralis. The sequence goes on from OZ010737.1 coordinate 172,529,910, forward strand.
CCCATCCTTACCTATCGTTTTATGTAGACGGATGTAGGAATGAGCTTGGCGTTATGCGGGAATCTTGCATAGCGCTTGGTCCTACAGTCCTATCAATCAATCAATACCATTAACGATTGCTTTTGTAATATTTTTTATAATTTATAATACTTGTAAATCTAAAATATAAATATTGTGAACAAAAATTAAATGATATTCCTGTTCTTCTCTACCTAAATAATCCGAAATATATTAATTTATGTTTTATATTAATTTAATTTACTATTTGTCTTACCGGTAACATTGCGCAGTGGTTTAAGCTGCGGCATTTGGAGGTACCGGGTTTAAATACTGATAGAGGCAAGATGCAAAAGATATTTTTCACCATCTGATTACGATCGTTGGTGGGAATGAACGCATCTATGACTCCTTGTTGGACTGCAGGTTACATGGGCAAATCATATCAGTACTATAGGCTGGAATGGAACTATGCAATGTGCAGATGGTTCTACTTAAATCGGGCGTCTTCGATTTGGGCTGTAAAGTAGGGCGGAAACATAAGCGAACCATGTAATATATGAGAGAACCTTTAGCCTAATTTATTTTAGTATATTTTATTTTTATAAAGAAGAAACAAATAAATGTTTTAAAACAATGCGCAGCAACTTTAAAAATTATATCAAAATTTCAAAATTATGTTGTAGCTGTGAGAATTGGGCATCGTATCACATATTTATTACAAAAGACGTATCCGATTTTTTTTTGTAATAATTCTGGCATTATTTTGCCTACAACCAAATTATACATACAATCATGTCATAGTTTTGACATTTGCGTAATTGATATAAACAAAGGATACTTATGTAATTCGTTAAATTAAAACATTTTAAATTGTAATATAAAAATGTTAAAAAAAAATAAAACAAATTGATAATGCAGATATTGTGTTTGCTATTCCAGCCGAAATTCATATTTTTTTGATTAATGGTCAAACGGAAATTATTCTACAATATTTTCCAGCAAAAAACATTTAATGAATCGCAATATGACCAAACTTAACGGAAAAACACTTACAATAAAAATACACGAATAATCGGGAGTACGGACCTATATTACTATATAAGTTGATATAATTTGTGCCAGTTTTAACAATAAAGTCAAAAATCTGACATAGTGCTGAGGTTCTATACCTCAGATTATCGTACATAACATCAATTTTTCAGAAATTGTGTTTGTCGATTAAAACGATAGATAGAGTTGAATTACATAGTATAATATGGCCTTTATAGTCATTTATTCTTAAAAGAGACTATTTTTTTATATAAATGTTATCATTCAACACGATTTAAATCCTATTTTACTTTAAATATAAAGTTTTTTTACTCTCCTGTAAAATTTGCAAAATGCGTCCTGCCCTATTCGCAATAAGCCATCGATAAAGTCTTAGGATACATTACCTCCACTTTTAGTCCATTGATTTTCTTGGAGAGTCACGAAATCCAGCCGATACTTTTCATAAAATCAATTGGTTTTTTATCGGTTATTTGATGAAATTTATCACCTGGAGATATTATAACAATCATTATTATGGACAATAGAGAGCACCTGAGTGTCTAATCTAAAATATATTTTTCAATATAAAATTCCATATTAACAAATATACAAATCAAATAGGTTTCTAAATAAATTAAATAATCTATATTCATAATAAAATTAAAACTTACCAGAATTGATAAAATCACAATATCCCAACTTGAATGACGTGTACGAGAATATAATTCACAAGATCTATTTTGGAGATTTGCACTTTTTAAAATACTCACTCGTTTTTCACAAAGTGTAAATTATTGAATAATCACGATAAAATGCGTAACTATTTTTGATACTCAACCTTAGTGATTCAGCATAAAATATCATATTTTTATTTAATTTTATCAAAATATGAAATTTATAAAATATTTAATTTAACACTCAATAATATATTGAACGGATATGTAAGCTTATTAATACCCGTATGAATATACAACTTTTAAATTGATAAAATAATTATGTCTTACTTATACTAAGACGTACATTATAAAGTAATATACGTATACTCTTATCTTTTATCAAGTGTTCGATTAATAATCGTTAAAAATATTTAATATATAATTTTTTGTTTAAAATTTAATTAACTTTTTTTATAATTTATATGGATTGCTATAATACTCCAATAAATTGATTCACTTCTCCCCTTCATTCAGGCCCGATTGGCCAATTGTGATATCCCTTCCGAGACGTAAACTGTCATTCCGGAAATCTATTTATTCTTCAAATGAAGTCCAAAATATCAGTATCTTCAAGGTCGTCACTTGAATTTGTGATAAAAAACCAATGCAATCTATAGAAAGGGTATGAAGAACAGGAGCAGAAGAAGTGCTCAAGAGTTTCTTTTTCTCATACCTCTTACTGCTCGCAGTTTGCGTGTTCCTAGTTTGCATTCGGGCCTAGCAAGATCCTAAGGTGTGTTTATCATAATTCAAAAAAAATTTGAATCTTTGCTGATTTATTATCCAAAGAAGAATTTAGATGAATTTAGACAAAGTGATAGTCAATATCTCTTTTAAAAGATATGATGAGACTTTTAAGAAGGCTTAGGTTTGTTAAAGAAGAAGCGGTAAATTTACCAGCCAATACATTTACTTTCAAACCCCATTTAAATCAATTGTTGCCTTCAAAACAAGTTTCGATGGAATATTATTGTCGACAATCGCCTTTTTTAGAGGACATCCTGGTTGTCAGAAAGGATGCAGATACGATGATATCTTTTCAATTCACCTTCGTTGGAAAAAGTACTGCTTTCAAAATTACAGCAATGTTTTGACCTCAAGGTTTTTTATGTATAAGCCAGCTTCAGCCAAATAACAGGATACCAATCCATCAGTAAAGATCGTCATATCGTCCCTGGAGTGGTAGGATCAGCTGTTATAATTAATTTTCCAAACACATGTTTCATCATCATGGTGTCCGAGGGCATGTGAACTGTTATGTGCCGGCTGACCTGCCTCTATATTTGACAGTACCCAGAAAGGCTAGATAAAAAGTGTATCTGTCTTGTAGGTAATTGGCGCTGCACAAATTATAGAGGGGGAAGTTAATAAAAATGTTCCCTTTCCGGAAGAATGTTCCAAATTAAAAAAGCTTTTTCTTTTATAATATATTATTTTTAAGAATGTATTTTTATGTGTTTAAATTAAATTTAATGAAACATATTATGAAGTTAATTTAACAAAATTATTAAATAAGAAATCTATTAAAATCAAAATATAAAATATTCCAATCGATAAATTCACTTTTTTATTGATAATATATTGTTACGTTTTCCCCTAGTAGGGATTCAAACCAAAATCGTTCGATCACTGGATTGTGAATAATTAAAACCACTCGCTTGTTTTTCACTATAACTTTTATTAATAGTCACTACAGTTCACTTTTACAGTATTTTTATATCACTGTTACTTTTATTATTTCACTATTAGTATTTCCCGATTTTAATTTATCGCTTTCCCAATTAAAAATGGAAGTCTACGCTTTCTGCTCGCGTATTTATACTCATTTTGCTCGATTCTCTATAGTGACTTTTAATAAAAGTTATAGTGAAAAACAAGAAAGTGGTTTTAATTATTCACAATCCAGTAATCGAACCGTGGAGTGGTTTGAATCCCTGCTAGGGGAAAAAGTAACACAATATTTGTTGAACTTTTTAGCTAGTGATAAGTTCGTAAATCTCATCGGTTCGTAAATCTTTGTCGGTTGTATATTGATAAGGAATTTTTCTATGTGAATGTCATTTTGTTCAGTTTGAACAATTATTTTTTTCAGTGTGGTAGGCTAAGATATCAACTACTCAACAATGAGCACAATTCGCAAGGTTTCTTTTAAGAAGATTCAGCAGAGTGTACCATACCTTAAGATCTCGCTCAACTGTCAATCGGCACCAGGATGTTACCCTCTGTGTTAACAGCGATGCAGTACCCGATGCATTACGTGAACATTTTTTTGCCATACTTAATATTTTATTAAAGATGTGTTTCAACACCTTCAAATACAGACCGCAAAGATGTTCATTGGGGTTCCATCATATGAGAAATATGCAATGGCTATGCCGATATTAAAGAAAAATCGTTTATTAAGAGTTGATTGCAGTAATTCAGAGCTCTTGATATTCGAAAGGCGAACTTTGTGAAACTGTTTTTTCGACCTTGAAGAATGGAAAGTGTTCGCGTTTTATCCAATATTCTAGAAGAGTAATGCGAGGATTATCGCAATAGCTCTTCGTTGTACAACATACGTGTTACTGTCTCATATTTTCTTGGAAAATATTGTTATTTGATGTTTTTGAAACATACGATCCAATACCATGATTTCATTAGGATAAAGAAGAACATACTTAGAACCCATGCAGCACGCGCTTCGTTGTCTGTCGTGAACGCTATCCTCGCTCAATGATCTCAATGGACCATTCTTCAGATTTAATGTATACTGTACCATTTTAATGGGTAGGTGGCTCTTAGTTCACGCAAAACCGTATCGATCCAACTTTCATGTTTACTTAGAACACTGATGAACATTTCGATTGTTATTACACCTCTATTATACTTTTTATACTTTTCATATTACTATTCTTTTCCGTTTTGGTAACCGCACATTCTGGATTTCGGTTTGCACGGCTATGAACTTTTCTGATGGTTACATGATGTTTACTCAAATCACTCTCAATTTGAGTAATTTAATTTTAATTAAACTAAAGATTTTGTTTTGTTTTGTAATTTTTAATTTTAATAATATTTATAAGCTTATCACCAATTGTACAATACAAATTTATTTTTATTCCTCGGCTTTCGATAGTGATTCTCGAGATTCTTATTAGCAATTAACAAATTTGGTTTACTTCGCTATTACAAAAATTTTACTTTTAGCACAAATATTGCCACCTAGCTCAGATTAGTAAAAATTATTTCTCCTTTTCGTGCTGACACTGACATCTCGGTTTAAATAGAAATGTGCACGATAATTACCCTAATTGGATGTTATTACGATCATTTTGGAGGTAACAATATTGTGGGTGATTATCAGATTATTTTATAATTTGTATTGACTTTGTTTATATTTATAATCAATGTTATTGACCTTAAATATAAAGCTGGACTCTGTGTCTGAATGGTGCGTATATATATTTATAATTGTATAAAACTTAATTATTATAGGTAAGCCATTGCAACTTTTATATGTTATATTGCTAAATTGTGAATTTATTTTAGGTTTTCAAACACATGATGCGAAGGGTATTTTCTGTGTTTATTTGATGTCGGACGACACATTCCTTATGAGTCTAAAGGTCTTCTCTATCCAATATGAGTCTACAGGTCTTTCCTTCAATTGCTTCATTTAGGACCAGGTTTTCTCATTAAGGACCATCATATCATATATAATATTAAAACTTTCACATTTTACTTGGACGCTTTAAATTTTGATGCTTCTCTATCATTTATACAAATATGAATATCAAGCACGTTTTACTGCGTGTTTTGATAATTTGTAAGATTAGCTTAGCAATGGTTTAGTTCCACTTAAAAAGTTTTAGTGAATTGTTGATAATATTTATTGGCTCAATAAAAATGAATAATTATTTATAATCATTGATATTTATTAATTTATTATATTCATTGAAAAATGACCGAAAAAATGAAATTATAATTGAAATTTCGATTATTTAATGTGTCTGTAAGAACCATCATATCTTTGAACGAAAACAATAAGATACTTTTTAACAATTGAATAAATCATAGAAATAACTAAAATACCTGAAGGTTTCTTAGGCTCTCGTCAGCGCAGTGATTGACACATTACATGTAAAAAACGTTACAACACTGTGATGTGATTTGTCGATTATACAGTAACTAAAGAATTGTCAACGAAACAATGGACTTCGAAATTTTTTATTTTGATGTCTTAAGTTAAAATATCTATCGTAAACCTTTCTATATGGGTTTTTATGATGCTTCCTGATACATAATATGTTGACTATAAAAATAATAGTAAATAATTTAACCAACAATTGTACAATCAAGTTTAATGTATATTAATATTTGTATTATATATTTATATATATATATATATATATATATATATATATATATATATATATATATATATATATATATATATATATATATATATATATATATAAATATATATATATATATATATATATATATATATATATATATATATATATATATATATATATGTATATATATATATATATATATATATATATATATATATATTGCTGAAATCAAAATATCTTGCAAATACGGATAAGCTGAAACTGTACAGAGTGTTGATCAGACCCGTTGTCATGTATGGATGTGAGAGTTGGACCTTGACGGATGAGTACGAAAGATGGCTTCTAACATTCGAGAGAAGAATCATGCGTGTGATATATGGTCCAAAACGCGACGTCGATGGCACTTACCGAGTTCTTTTCAATCACGAGATCAGGAATTTAATGCAAATTCCTGATATCGTGCATGAAATTAAAGGACAGCGAGTACGCTGGCTCAGACACGTTCTGCGTGCTGATCCGAACCGAATGATACAGCGAACCTTTAAGGGAGAACCGCCTTTCGGTAGGCGAAGAGGTCGCTGTCGGCGACGATGGCTCCACGGCGTAGAGAGCGATCTGGCATCTTCAAACTGCCTACAACGGTTTGAAGAGCTGGCTCGTGATCGAAACCGATGGAGTCAGATTGTTGACACGGTACGGGCCAATAATGGCCTGTAAAAACCGTAAAAAAAAAAAAAAAAAAAAAAAAAATATATATATATATATATATATGTATATATATATATATAAATTATAAGTCTAACTGGATCTTTGTTTATTTACAGGCACAGCATATTCTAGAACACAAGTTGTTAATTACGCCTCCAATTTTTATCATTGTAAAGGGAATCCTTACGATTATTGAACTCATAAGAATAATCGCATAAAGTCATGCGAGATTTTTATATTGCATTAAATTTAAAGTGTGGATCTTACAGATTGATTATTTTTTCCCTCTTATATTGACGGTGTAAGTATTTTTCATAATTAATTTTTTTTTTATATATTTTGTTATTTTTAATCATTGTTCATTAATTAAGGTAATGTAAAAAATATATTGTACATTTGTAAATAATAAATAATATTTGACGATGCTGTTACTGCAGTGCATTGATCATCATTTTCCGGTAATTCTGTTTCAAGATTTATATTTTTACTTCCTAAGCTGAAATTAAAAAACTGCTATTTGACTGATCATTACTGAAAATGTGCTCAAACGAGAGCTAAAAATGTTACGAAAATGGTATGCAACAATTTTAAACGCTTATTTTTTTTATTCGCTAAAGTTTGTTAATTGTTAACTAAAACCGTTACAAAATAAACGCAAAATATTTAAATTACAAGAGTTTGTAAGATACAGATTTGACTTTTTATAATTCTATATTGTTCAAAACAAAAACGACCTAGTTAAGTTAAATCCCATAAGTTTTGGCAAAATAATTTTTTTTTATTTGGCTTAATAATAGCCGTGTTTTTTGACGTTTGATCTAAATTGACATAAAAATTCATAAAATATTGATTAGAGGTTGGTACTACTGTGACAAAAGGTACTATTCAAAATTATATTAAACTTTCCTATGGTACTACTCAAAATTGTATTATTTTCTGTTGTAAAATATCATCCATTTTGTCGTAAGCTGTCATTCTGCCAGTAGTAAATAATACAAATATTAAGGCTAGAGTTTTTGGAAACAAAATGGAAAATAAAGATTTAATATTAATTTAATATTTTACAAAAACAATTACCTATATTGTTTAAATTTCAAAACTATTCTATGCAACACAATGGTTGTTATATTCTCTTTTAAATCTTTTTCAAACAAACCAACTAACAGCTCTACTAAATGAGTGCCTTCGATCTCAAATTTTTGTTGTTACATTAGTTCCCCTATTTTTCCAACTAAGAACTATGTAAAATTTAATCTGATCCGGATCACTAATGGTTTTTAAATGGTTATTTACAACAGTATAATTTTCTCTGAGTATAATAATTTGTGTGGTCAATAGTATACAACTAAAATTAATTTATAATAAACTGTCTGCATCATATTTTCTAAATTCTATTAAAAATATAGAACTTTTAGGTTTTCTAATTATTAAGCGGGAAAAAGAGCTTTGCTTGCTTCGTATCCGTATTATCAGATTTTGAAAAATAAGTTGCGGAAATCGTTAACATCTTTCTCAATCGATGTTATAGAACCGATCAGTTGCGAGAGATAGAAACTCAATATATACCACTAGTGGACATTGAGCATTTGCTTCTAAAGTGTAACAAATATAGTCACAATAGACTAAATTTCGATGTCCTCCTGAGTACAAGGAGTGTGAATGAAATGAATGAATTTATTAAAATGCATGGTATTGAAGTATGAAAGCGGATCGATGCGTGAAAGATGAATAAATGAAATTTAAATTAAACATATAAAATATAATTTTAAATTAATTATTTTACAAAAATAATTGTTAATTTATTAATTAAAATGTAAAGAAAACGGGCCAATTGGCTCCTATTATTTGGAGCTAGAGCCATTAAATAAAAAATAAAAAAATTATAGAATTCGATGATTGATATATCCAGTCGAAAACTGATGGTTGTGGCATCGATGAAGAAATTAATGATAGATATAATAAATAAAATTATATTAAATAAAAACAATTACTTTTTTCAAATAAATTCTGTAACAAAAATATATCTTTTTTTTTTTTTCGTTTATTTCTATGCCATCTGTTTTGGGGCTCAAGGCACTCCCAACTCTTTCGCGGTTCGCTTATTTACGACCTTACTTTACGCTTTGCAGCCAAATCGAGGACGTACGGCTATATGTCCGATTTTCCTAACCATCTGCACATTGCATAGCTCCATGCCAGCCTATAGTACTGACATGGAAGATGGGTCGGCCCATGGATTCTGCACTCCAACAGAGGGTCATAGTTGTGTTCATTCACACCACCGATCGTAATCAAGTGGTGAAAAATCCCTTTTGCAACCTGCCCCTATCGGGATTCGAACCCGGTACCTCCCGCTCCAACTGCCACAGCTTTAACCACTGCGCCACTTGGGCGGTTCTAAATATATATCTTAATGATACGATCGCAGCCTCATATTATAACAATCGAATACTGTTACGAGGACATTTGTGACTGTTTTTAACAGTATCATTCAAAATTAAATAAATAAGATTTCTCAACCAAACGGTTGATATTGCTGATTCTAAAGTACGACTAGCATACGTGATAGAACTGAGTTTAATTGAAATAATATGAAAGAGAAATGAAAGCTTTGAAACGGACACGATATTTAGTGAATCAGTCGATTTGTAGTTGTACGCCATTCTAAAGTTGTTTACTCGTAATGCTACTTCTCACACTACTTAGATAACGGACCTAGTGGTCTTATTAGTTCAAGAAAATGTTAAATAAAGTTATGGTTAGGTGATACATAAGAAAAAGGGAATACACGTAGTTCCAAATATCTATTTGTTGTATCTGAATGACTAACCCGAGTAAATAAGCTATGTGTGATGTAACAATTTTCGATTTTTCTCAACAACGTGTCGCCAGTTCCCAGACGCGATCATTATAATATTTGATCCTCGCTTTTATCGATAATAGTAGTAAAATAATTTGATTTACTTCATGAAAAGAATCTTATTATTCTAAAGTATTGACGTCTTATTTGTAAGAAGAACGAAATTTTAATTGACTTTTTGTGTTAAAAGTTTTGTTTAAAATTGTTTAACAAAAATGTCAACGATATTCCAAAGAACTAATTAACCGAACCTCTCTCATTTTCCATATATATAGATGTAATACAACAAACCAGTAATTTCTTTTTATTAAGATCTGTCTGTATTTTCGTAATTTTACAAATTTGATTCAACCCGAAGGTTTTTACAAGTGCTACTATGCAAACCAATGCTAGCATTATATTATTTCTAGTAAACTTGTTATGAACATGATAATTCTTAGTCTATAATAAATTGTCTTAAACTCCATAATTCTATTTAGCAGATCCTACTGCATTACCATTTACAAATGCATGAATGTAAAACAAATTTAAAAACATTTACTTAAATATAATATATATATATATATATATATATATATATATATATATATATATATATATATATATATATATATATATATATATATATATATATATATATCCCAGCAATAGTATTGCGATCAATTTTTTTTGCGACATACCTCACAAAATCATAAAAGCGACATGCTGTTTGCAATGGGTTTTATAAATTACCTCGTTGCAACATATGTTAGAAAATGTACTCGATGCGATTGATATTTATCGCTTTGCGAAATAAAGAAATGACGATAAATGCAAAACTGCAGTAGAATCCTTATTGCGGTTTGTCAACCGAAAGCATAATTATTTTTGATCATAATGATGTGAAGGATAAAAATTATTAAGAACAGTAGTAATTCAGTGATTGATATTTTGTGCAGTTTACATTAGAAGTGACTTTAGGTGATTTTAAATTTTTTAAATTAAAGTAAATCTTAATAAATAATATTTTGTTTTGGTAGCAACATTTAAAAAGTGTAGAATATATTAACGAAATTAAAACAATAAAGTGACGGATGTTGACTGGGTAGCAGAATTCTCTACAAAGATATAGGTTGGTGTATTTTCACTATAAGACACGTGCTTAAGAAAATCATGATCAGATTTTTATGTTTCCTTACAGAACAATATAAAGATGACTTAAAAAAACACGCAATATTTTGCAAGCTCTGAAGAAGAATCTAATCGGTGCTGTTTGAAACAACGGAGGATTGAAACACAAGATTTCAACAAAAATTTAGGTAGTTTTATTTTATTACATATTCTTATAATCGAAAACAATTACGCCCATCAAAATTATTTATATTACAGAAAGCGAAATTGTGAACAACCAAATATTTATAGAGAAGCAATACGAATCCGAGTCTGAAATTAATACGAATACATTTCGTTAAATATTGCCCGGAATGAGAGACCTATAACTTTGACGCAGATGATTCCGCCTACTTCATCCATAGTTAAACAAAAACAAAACAATGCACAGCGTTCTCCAAACCGTCATTTTAGCCACGAGTGTAATTCTTTAAATTATAAATGTTTAAATTGAACTTTTCTAAAAAATCCTAGGAACACTTAATGAGATAAGTACCTTCGAGAGTGTTGTCGGCTTATTATCTTTGTAGCCCTGATTGCATTTGCTTGTATTTATTCACGAACATCAGTTTTCACTTAGTATATTGCGATGTTTAACCCTCTAGATCAGTGACGACATTTATTTTATCAATGCGGAGATTTGCCGCATGCGCGATTTGTTCGATACGTAGTTTAACCTTTTTTCTTGAATTTTATAAACATTCATGTTATGAGCATCTTTACACTGGTAACTTTATTTACACCCTTCACGTCCACATACATTTTATTTGTACCCGATAACTTTTATAATTTTCTACCAACATAAGTATGTAAAGCTCAAAAACAAAATTAAACTAAACAATAAACAAATACAAGAAATGTCCTTAAGAATATTTCTATTTCATTTTTCTTTGTGTTGGTGTTGAAATTTTTTGAAGCTACGAAATTTTTGGTTGAAAATGAATCCGCAAAAAAAACCTATTTTGTAGGTAAAGGGGGTAAAACGAAATAATTACCGGATAAAAGTTACCGTAGTGTGAAGATGCACACTAACAATATATTTTAATTCAGCTAAGGCTTAGATGCGACAAAGCACTCGTTTAAGCTGAGTTGATACTTTAATTTCTTCGTTCATTCATTCATTCAAACAATTTTTAATGCCAATCGTAGTGCTCCAAAATGACAATTTTTTGTTCCTTCATTTTTTCGCAAGATACACTATCCTATTCATATATATTTGTGCAGTATACATTTTAATTGCAACGCCACACAAACTTCTTTTGTTTGATTGTTTAAACCAAAATCTTTTTGAAACTTTTAATTTTTATTTAATAAGCTTAATTATTTTGCTTTATAATTCACAAAGAAAAATTTAATTTTAATTTTAAAATACAGTTAATTTAATCTTATACAAAAGTATTTGTGCACATACATTTTTATTTATAGTTATTTATGTACATTAAAAATACTAAACCAAATTAATTTATAATAATTAAATCAGTTATATTTTAATTCAGAACAGACAAAAACACATTAAGCAACAAATCCATCCACAGATCGTCTGTGAGCCGTCTGTACATTGAGTCAATGTACACGGTGCTCCACGCATTCATTATGGCGCTCTAATTGGCTTCTTTCTTTGAACGCCCACATATTCTCAATCACATTAAGATCCGGGTTCTGAGGCGGCCATTCTAAGGTGACAATTGTAAGATATGTGAAAATCAATCCAGCAACGGCGCAAAACAGTTAAGAAAAGTTTATAAACTTTTCAAAAAATAAACCCGTAGTCCAACCAACAATACATAGGAGATTTAGGCAGGAGAGTATTAAAAAATACATAGCTCAAAAAACTATTAATCTCAAAAGTAAATAAATTAAAAATATTAAAATTTGTAAAGGAGCATACCAATAAGTCGTTTGAGGGAAATTTATGGTCAAAGCCGTTATTTGGATCTTCTAAATGATATGACGTTAGTGGCTGGATGCAAATTAATTGGAGAGCATTTTATAATGCAACATGATAATGGTTTTATCCATAAAGGCCAGATGGTTCTAAAATTTTTAAAAGATTTGGAGCACCGTGCCAATAGATGTTTTAAAAAATTTAATCGACTCTTTGCCCAGACGGCTTGCAGAAATTCTGAAGTCATAAGGAGGAAATACGTCATAATTTGTTGCTTAATGTGTGTTTTGTCTATTCTGAATTTAATTTAAAATATAACTGATTTAATTATTATAAATTAATTTGTTTTAGTATTTTTAATGTGCATAAATAACTATAAATACAAATTTATGTGCACAAATACTTTTATTTAAGATTTAATTAACTGTATTTTAAAATTAAAATTTTTTTTAGTGAATTAGAGAGCCAAATAATAATAAGCAAAATAATTAAGCTACATAAAAATTAAGTTTCAAATAGATTTATGTTTATATCAATTTTAAAGAAGTTTGTGGGGCATTGGATTAAAAATGTATACTGCACAAATATGTATATAACCATATTATATATGCTAAATGTTGGATGCATTTAATATCAACATTTGAAGAGTCTGACTCTACAAATTACATTAAGCGTGATTCGCAATAGAATGCACAACGAAAAAAATCAAAACCTAAATCCAATTTATTGCAACAAATTTCTCCTTCTGAGGTATTTTCTGCCAAGGATATTGCGAATGGGATTCGGAAACTTACTAACCCAAACAAGTAAATCATGAAGTACCCATACAAGTAAATCATGATGCAATATCAGAAAGCGAGGAATCTGAAGGAGAAATGGAAAACCCCATATTTAACATATGCGTTAATGCATTTAATATTTGTTTGGAATGGGCTGAAGAAACTCAGGAAAATTAACATCGCTATAAATAATTGTCTGACGTTAAAGTTCAAACTAAAGTTTCATCCTTTTTAAACGCTGCACATACGTCATAATGTGCTAGAAATTTATGAATGTATGTATTACCAAAGCAGTCTCGATTAAACGAAGCAAGAATGATCAAAATGAGCTTTATTTAGTGTAACAAAAAATACAAAAATCAACGTCAGTTTCATACAAAATGTATGAAAGGTAAGGCTTTACTATATAGTAAATATTTGAATGAAAAGTAGTTCAAATTTAACTTAGGTTATATTCAATTGAAAACAGAAATTTCAAATTTCATCCTGAAATTGATCATTTTTCGATTTATTTTTCCATTTTCCTTTATTCATTAAATGAAAATATGGTATTTTAATAACTTAAAATGAAAACAGAGACAGATACATAGTTAGGTTACGAGAACTATATTTTATTTTAAGTATGCTCACAAAGAGAATAAATCAAAATGGCACTTTACACCAAACAAATCAATTTCATTAAATGTTAAGTTGTATTGTAATTTTTGTTTTGCTTTCATGTATAAAATGAACAATACCAATGTACAAAATCTCATATACACTATACACATTTAACTAGATTTAATGATTACATGCACACATGTATGATTTTAACATGAATGGCTTGCAAAATTTTTATACAACAGCAAGGCTAGTAATGGCATTTCATCGAACTATCATTCAATATAAAAAAATATTCTCTCTCTCCCATTGTTATGACATTTATGTCATTATGAAGATTGGTTTTGTATTTAATGCATAATTATGCAATTAAATATTATTTTTATGTTGATACAGCATTAATAAACCATTTTTAATGATTCGATGTATTTCAGGATTAAGAATATAGTGTAGTGTTGTGCTGTGATTGTGAATAAATGTGTAGCAAACTAGAAATTGTGATTAGGTTATGTGTTCATTTTGAAGTGTAAACATTAATCAGCTGATAATATTATTTATTAACAACTGCATGTTGAAAATATCTTTTTAACTGATTTATGTTTAAAAATTCGGTTTTAGTTAATTTTTTCGAATACATAATTTCATTTAAATAAATTAATTATTAATTTTTTAAGTTTTCCCGTTCAATTATGTGTATTTTCGTCAATATTATTTTTCTAAATTTATTAAGAAATGAGTTTGACTTTCGTGGTACAACCGATAGAGAATTAGAGCGAGGAAAATATATTTTAGAGGATATCGTTTATATTGAAATGAAAAGCACAAAATTTATAAAAATATAGATCAATTTATAATTAAATTTGATCGTGATTTATTTTGATTTGAAAAAAATGGTATATGTTCACATCTAATTTCACCCTTTCTTAGTCATTTTATGAAATAAAATTTTAAAAGCTCCAAGTTGCAATAGCTAAAAACTTAAAAAGAAATTTGTACGTTTCGTATGAGTTTCTTGATAAAACGTACATTATTGATACACTAAATAAAGCTCATTTCAAAAACTGAGTATTCATTCTGGCTTTATATATTTAGGATGCTTTGGTATTACGTACGTAACGTATAAAGCTATGTAAATATGCCTAATGAAGTAGAAATGTGATTTTGAATTTTTTAATAAATATATGCTGCTACGAGTACATATAATTATGTATTTTGTTTTAATTGATTTTTATTAAAAATTGATACCCGATATTTGCAAAATTTCTCATTTTGCAACTTTGGCATGACTAATTGGTTGCAATCAGCGAATATATACTATATATATATATATATATATATATATATATATATATATATATATATATATATATATATATATATATATATATATATATATTTATATATATATATATATCTATATATATATATATATATATATATATATATATATAATATAAATATATAAATATATATATATATATATATATATATATATATATATATATATATATATATAATATAAATATATAAATATATATATACATATATATATATATATATATATATATATATATATATATATATATATATATATATATATAAGATAACACCTGCTCCAATTAGTTTTCCAAAATCAGCATTAGGAGTTCATGTTACACACATGGCAATAACGTATGTCACGTTGCACGAGCTTTTCCGTCGATAATGCTGAACTTGCATTATGCAGCGACATAGTTTATGTTTCTTTATTTTTATTTTAGTTTTAAGACTTAAGTTATAATTTTGTAATTAAATAAAGATATAATTAATAAAAAAAATTAAAAAGAAAAAAATTAAAAAATATTTTTTTTTATGATAATAATACAAAAGAATTATTAACTTTTATATATATATATATATATATACATATATATATATATATATATATATATATATATATATATATATATTTATATATATATATATATATATATATATATATATATATATATATATATATATATATAATTATATATATAAATATATATATATATATATATATATATATAAACATATATATATATATATATATATATATATATATATATATATATATATATATATATATATATATATATCTTTCTATCTATCTATATATATATATATATATACATAATATAAAAATATATAACAATATATATAAATATATATATATGTATAAAAATAATATATATATATATATATATATATATATATATATATATATATATATATATATATATATATATATATATATATATATATATATATATATATATATATATATATATATATATATATATATATATATATATATATATATATATATAAGTTAAGATTATTATCACATAATCTTGTAAAAAAATATTTTATTTTATAGGTTGGACTACGTCCGTTTTATTTTGAATCTGATTTTAGACTAAATTACATTTTTCAATTACATTTACAAAAATATTCTTAATTAATAAAATCCTGATTATGAATTAACATCGAAAATTACAGAAGTGAAATTTAAGTAATTACAAACTGTTCTCAATGATTAAAAAGCTGAGTTTGGAAGTTATGTGGGAAATTACAGAAATGAAACTTAAGTGTAAAGAATTTACTTTTATGCTAAATAATCGAAATGCTAAGTTAAATGTTGGAACACGTGTTGATGTCAATGGAACTATGTTATATCTTAACTTATTATATATATATATATATATATATATATATATATATATATATATATATATATATATATATATATATATATATATATATGTATATAAATATATATATATATATATATATATATATATATATATATATATATATATATATATATATATATATATATATATATATATATATACCTATATATATATGCATATCGACCGAGTATAAAAATTCGCGAGCTAATTTGATAATTCTTATACTTGCTTTTTCCACTACGTAATAGTTAGTTATATATTTTAAGAAGTGAAATAACAGCTAACATAAAAAATGAATAATTCTTTAATTTGCATACCAAATCATAGCATAATTACTAATATATTTTTTTATTTCTCCTAGGATTCTATCGTGCGTAAATTTTGATAAATTGAAAATTTTTAATCTACCAGTATGTTAACTTATGTAACATCCATAATCAATAATATGTA
Organism: Tipula lateralis; assembly: GCA_963932295.1. Taxonomy (NCBI): domain Eukaryota; kingdom Metazoa; phylum Arthropoda; class Insecta; order Diptera; family Tipulidae; genus Tipula; species Tipula lateralis. Next base: position 172,547,143 of record OZ010737.1, read on the forward strand.
ATATATTCACAACAAATTATGTGTCAAATCAATATAATAATTATTTCGAATATTTTTGTTTTAACAGAAACATCCAAATTTGTCAAGTTTTGATATTGGGTATTTGTATAGTAACTTGCAGTCAACATTTGAACAATGACAGCACATCATTAATAATTCAAAATATAAATTTAACGGAACTGGATCAACTTCTCATCGAAAAGGATTTAAATAGTATCAAACGATTAAAATTCATAAACTTCAAGACACCGTATATACCACATGGCATATTTACAAAAATGCGATCTTTAGAGTTTGCAGATTTCAGTGATTGTCAAATAACCATTTTATCACGGTACAATTTTTCAGCCGCGTTCAATCTTTGCGAACTTATATTATCACATAACAATTTGTTGGAGTTGCCTAGCTACGTATTTGAAGGTGCTACTAACTTATTGGAACTTAATTTAGCACACAATAAAATCACAACGATCGATTGCCAAGCACTAAAATATTTATTCAAACTAACCAAACTTATTTTATCACATAATCAGATATACACTTTACCATTCGATTTATTTTTAAACACACCAAATATACAAATAATAAATTTAAAAAATAATCTAATTGAAACAATAAACCATTGGGAGAAATTCAATAATTTGCAATATTTAAATTTAAATTTTAATCGAATTCAAAATATTTCTATTGGTGATTTTAACCGAATTCATTATATTTCGTTGAATAACAACCAATTGAAACAATTGAAAACAAATCGTTTTGTGGAAGAACTTCATGCCGATAATAATCAATTAACTAACGAAAATTTGTTCATCAACGAAAGTGTGAGTTTAACCGAATTGTCACTAATAAATAATTTATTGACGAGTTTTAATTTTATTAAAAATTTGAAAAACTTGGAGGTCTTAAATTTGTCCGCTAATCCGGTCAAATATGATACTGAAAGTAAATTATTTTCTAACCTTAAAAACTTAAAGACTTTAATTTTAAAATCAACAAATTTACGCCACATGAATTTTGAGCAGTTTTCTGATTTACGAGAGTTGGAAACGTTGGATATTTCGAACAATGATCTAGTGATGATAAGTTTCGATTGGCTAGGATTTTTAGAAAATTTACGATACTTGAACATCAACAATAATAATTTGGGGAATATGACATTTGACGAGCTGGAATATTTATTTCCAAACCTTAATTCGATAGCCATTTCGGATAATAATTGGCGATGTGATGATTTGAAACACATACTGAAACGATTGAAGCAACTCAATGTGAAACTGGTAATAGAGTCGTCAGAAATAATTATAAAGACAACAAATATACGAGGCATTGGATGCAAAAACGAAACAGAAAACATAACACGAGCTGAGAAATACGAGAAAATGACATTGGAACCTCATGATAAGTGCAATAATCCTCATGTGAGGTTGGTATAATTTCTATTGAAACTAATAGTAGTATCATTTTGTTATGATGTTCATTCTTTTTTATTTTAGGTCTGGACAACATTTATTATTTAATAATACGATTCTTGAATTTAATTTAATGGAAACGATTCTAATTCAACCGCGAGAAGGCCAAGATCAAATTAAACGACTCAAGTTTATAAACTCGCAACAACCGTATATACCACATGGAATATTTGAAAACTTTGGTTGTTTGGAGTATGCAGATTTTAGTCACTCTCAATTGAAAGTATTAGCACGATACAATTTCTCAAGCGCATTTAATTTGCGTGAATTAATATTATCTCATAATAATATATTGAAATTGGAAAGCAATGTTTTTGACGGGGCAAATGTTTTGGTCGAACTTAAATTAAAACACAATTTAATCACAACGATCGATAGTGAGGCATTTAAATATTTGATCAAATTATCAAAACTTGATTTATCTCATAATCAGATTAACAATTTGCCATCCGATTTATTTTCAAATACACCGAATATAAAAGTGATTGATTTGAGTTATAATCTGATTGAAACAATAAACCATTGGGATGAATTCAATAATTTACACTATTTGAATTTAAACTTTAATCGAATTAATAGTATTTCGATTAGTGATTCTAACCGAATTCAAAACATTTCGTTAAATAATAATAAATTGAAGCGGTTGAAAACAAATAGTTTTGTTCAAGTACTTCATGCGGATAATAATCATTTAACCAATGCAAATATGTTGATCAACGATAGTGTGAGTTTAACCGAATTGTCACTGACAAATAATTTCTTGACGAGTTTAAATTTAATAAAAAACTTGAAAAAACTGACATATTTAAATTTGTCCTACAATCCGGTCAAACATGACGGTAAAATTAATTATTTTTCCAACCTCAACAACTTAAAAACTTTAATTTTAAAGTCAACAAATTTAAATCATTTTAATTTTGAACAAATTTCTGAATTACAAAATTTAGAATCATTGGACATTTCGAATAATGGTCTAGTCTCGATTGATTTCGAATCAATCGCAGATTTAGAAAATTTTCGACATTTCAACAATAATAATTTGGGGCATTTGACATTTGACGAGCTTGGATATTTATTTCCCAACCTTAATTCGATAGCTATATCAGACGATAATTGGCAATGTGATGATTTAGATCACTTACTGAAACGAATGCAGTATCGCAACCTAAAATTGGTGACGGAACCATCAGAAATAATTATAACGGAAACAAATGTTCATGGTATAAGATGCTATATTGAACGAGATACGCCAAATGAAAGTACCACAATTACTAATATTACGTTAATACCATTAACGATTGCTTTGGTTGTGTCGATCCTCACACCGAGTGGACGTGTTTTTTTCGCTCGGTGCTTGTTAAATTAAATAAAAGAAATACGTTATTTTATTTTATTTAATTGTGCGTTGTGTGGTTTAAAATCTGATGGCAGATGAGTATCGTTATTTTATTATATTTTATTATTATATTTCATTGTATTATATTATAAGTTATTATATTATATTATTTTTTAAAATTAAATTCAGTTAAGATTTGTTTCTCTTTTATATATCATAATATGTATATAACATATAGGACTTTGAATCTTATATACATCATTTTCACATCACACACATCGGTGTGGAACACACAAAAACACAATCTATAGTCTAAATTTTGATGTCCTTGAAAACGTTTGCATACAAATTTTTGTTAAATTTTATATAGTAGTTTTTTTTGTTTTTGTTTTCTTCTCTATTCAAATTTTCTATTTTGTATTAATATGCACACCTGCAAAGGCTGCAACGGTTGCATTAGTCAAATAAAATTCTAAATATTTGACTATGACTAAATAATAACCTTTCATTCTGTTTTATATATTTTGCTTATATGCATATAAATGTATATAAATTTGATTTTGTTTTATATATATGTACATGTGGTGTAATGTAGCAATGAATACAGTAAAGGGGAGCGGGACAAAATCCCGAGGGTACAAAATCCGGAGGGACAAAATCCCGAAAACAGCTGAAAATTTTAATCATTGTAAAGTCATCCTGTGCAGCTCGGAATTTTTTTAATTAATAAGAAATAACTTTTTTATTTTAAAAGAATTTTTTTTTTATCACATCACTTCATGTGAACTGGTAACTTGACGTCTTTATTGGTATTACTATGTGTCCATGAGAATTCCCGAAGCCGTTAGCCTCCACAATTCTAAGTAAAATTAGTACAGCGCCGAAAATAATATTACAAACAAATTTTGTAATTCGTGATTCGAGATAAAATTTTCGAGGTTATGAATTAGACATTTTGAAATTTGATTTTTATTCCTATTTTGGATTTTACATTAATGAACTATGTTTTACATTTGCAAGTAAATAATTTTTTCATAAATGCTGGTTTTTAAACAACCGGGATTTTGTAAACCGGGTTTATGGTTTCAGGATTTTGGATCCGGGATTTTCAAAACCCGGATTTCATAGTAGACTATAAGTCAGTGACCTCAACTATCACTTTTATACACAACAGCTTTTAAGGTTATTCGGATGCATGTTTATTTGTTTCGCGGATATCGAACTCCAGGCGACGAAGTGATGAGCAGAGTTTCTCATTACTAACCACTAAGCTACCACCGCAAAGTTTGTTTATAAATAAGTTGTTATTTATTTATTGATATATCTTAATTACGAGAAAATCCCGAATAAAATTGAATTCCGCGCGGAATTCAATTTTATTCGGGATTACGGGATTTTGTGCTTTAGGGATTTTGGCACTCGCGATTTTGTACTTTCGGGATATTAACACTCGGGATTTTGTACTTTCAGGATTTTGTACTCTCGGGATTATGACCCTCGGGAATTTGTTCCTCGGGATTTTTTCCCCAATCCACAGTAAAGACTTACATATTACTGGTTTTGCTATTTGATGGTTTTGCATATAATGCTCTTATATTTAATTATTGTATGAAAATTTAGTTTATGGCTGTAATAATATTAGGGTTTTACTGTATCGCTAGTATATTAATGGTCGAAGGGATCTTTATACGATCACGATCAGCGATGTCGCTTGTATATGGAGGGTGTGGAGAGGATGCAATTTGGGGTGGAGTGGATGGACATATTTTGGAGTGGGTTCCGACAAGGTAAAGCAGGCACGGTATAGATTTGGTAATTAATTGAATATATGTATATCTGTTGGTGGTGAGTGGATTTTGGAACGAGCGGTTCAGTTGTGGGCGTTTGAATTGCAACAAGATATTTTCAGTAGCGGGACATTGACTTGTATAGCGGGACATTGACCTGGATTGGAGGTGTGGAGTTGTTTCGCTTGATATTTGACGGGCTGAGATTGGTCCGAATACTTCATGTTCTGGTGGATCTTCTGGTGCCCAGTAGATTTTATTCGTGTTTGAAGTTTAATATGTTACCGGGGGTTCGCAAGCGCTGCCGTGGTTGGTTTGATTTTTATGTTTGTCTTAGTTGGGTTAAGTTTTGGAAGCTTCCTTCCAACTCCTTTGAATTGCCGGCGTCTGGTGGCAGTCTAGCCGCCGTATCGGGGCTTCCTACTAATCTACAGGATAGATTGTTTAGTGTTTCTAAATCGCGATTGTAGCGTTGTTGGTTGCAGTTTCGTTGATATTTCAGTGTTTTGGTGGTTTTAGTTTTTCGTCGTTGAAATCGAGTCTGCGCTTGACTTAGTTTGGTTGCGGGTTTCGGAATTGAATGGTTTTCAGCCGTCGTCCCGGGATGCGCTTCTGGGGATGATGGATGTAGGTTTGTGTATTGTATCGGGTTTGAGTGTCCTTGTTGAGTTTTTGAGGATGTGTATGTCTACGTTCAGGGATGTCACTTTGCTGCAGGTGTGGCGGATCTGCTTCGATTTTTACTGTTATCGGTTCAGTAGCCGCTTATTCAAATCTGCTACATTTTAAAAAAAATGAAAAGTTGGAATGAAATGAAAGGATTTTAATGCGAGATCTAATGGATTGAGGTAGCGTGTGTGGCACGGAGGTTGCGTGTGTGAAACACATAGTTAATAGAAAAGGTGAACCTATCCTCAGGGATTTTGTAGGACGGGAGTGTTTAGTTTTGATGCAGGACACGGGTTTGTATCTTACATTATCGGAGGTAATGTAATCGGGCGTGATTTTTGTTTTGAAATTTTGTAGATTGGTAGAAGGTTTTGATGTTGGGGCTGGGTTTTTGGAGGATGTCGCCCGATGCTGAAGTAGGCTGGAGTTGTGCAGGAATATATTGGAGGATGCGGTTTTTCTAGGTGTTTGTAGCTGCATCCCGGCGATTTGTTCTTTGCCTCATGGTACTGCTGTGGTTGGAAAGTGGGGGTTTTCAGGGCTGGATTTGAATGGGACGGACATGAAGGTTGATCTAGTGGCGGTGGCGTTTGGGAGCCTTTTTTGGCATGGTTTGTTTTGGACGCGAGTTTTGTGTAGGTTGATGTCCCTTTGTTGAGGGTGTTTTGAGTTAGGTTTTAGTTTGCATGCGTACGGTTGTGTTCTCGTGTTAGGGTTTGTTTACTACTAATAGATGTTTGTTTGGTTGAATGTTGAGTTTTGATCGTGTTTGGTTTACTTGGATTGGGTTCACTCCGGGAGGTGTCGATTTCCTTTGGGGTATTTCTGCTCCGTACTTTCTGCATGTATAAGGTATCTCTGCCTATGTGTCGTGCATACGTGACTGTATGTTATGTATGCGTTATTAGGTGAGGTGAATGGAGCTTTTTGAAGTCGATGTCAGTTATTCTTTTTTGAATTTATGAACGGTGAAGACGTATCTCTGATCACGAGCTGTGACCTCTGAACAATTACATTATATTGCAATAATACAAAAATGATAATAATTTATAGAAAAGGTTTGGTTTTATTTATTTATATAAGTGTAAATGAATATAATTCCTTGAATGATTTTAGTTGGAGAGGGTTTACAAGGAAAGTTTATTTTAGTTTTAAAAAGAAGTTTCATAATTTTTGAATGTAAAAAGTTTTCAGATATCTATTTTGATTTTTTGATAAACATATTCTAGGATTATGGTATCATCAGCGTAATGGTTGACTGGTACTTAATCTAGCATAGCATTGTCACCTTCACTCGTTCGTGAATGTTATTCATTATCACGACACTACTGTATCAAGAATTCTGAGCTAGTGTTTTGATTTGTTTTTTGGTGAGAATTTTTTTTTTGTTGTTTAACTTAACAGTATGATTTTTTTAATACGTTTTTTTTTTGCAGATTGGAAGGAACACGGAGAGAGAGTCAGCCGAGTTAGATGTTAGCATACGGATGGTATTGAAAATTGTTTTTTTTTGTTGAATTGTGAAATATTGGTGGCTGTATAGAATAAAAACATTACTGTACTATGTAATGTGACTATACACAACTCTTTATAGTTCTTGAAGAACATATTTGTTTTACTGATTTGTGTAAATTAAGATATTATTAATTAAATATATACAGTACTGTGCAAAAAAATCCGGACAGTTTGAATTCCTTTAAAAACGTTAAATATTACCTAGTGTTTTAACATTTTTTTAGATTCCAATTTGTAGATTGCATTTTGTAATTCACTAGAACTATGATAGTATAAGCCGTTTAAGTAATGTGTATGAAGAAAGAGCTTTTAGTATAAAAAAGTCGACAAAGTACTTAAAATGTCTAAACTAAACGACCAAGAAAAAGGTGTTGTTATTGTGTTATGGAAGGAAGGACTGGCCATGAAAGACTACAAGGAACACAGAGCGGTCTCAAGGGTCAGGTAGACCGAGGAAAACCACAACAGTGCAAGATAAATTCCTGGTTCTTCGTTCCAAGCGGAACAGATTTAAAACTTCACCGACATTGCAAGACGACCTTGCTAAAAAGGTAGTGAAATTTCAAGTTCAACTGTTCGGAGAAGATTACTAAACGCAAATCTTAGGGAACGCCGCTCCATGCAGAAATCATTCCTTAAGTTATCTTCGGAAATTTGTCGGCTTCAGTGGGCCAGAGATCACTCTAACTGGACCAGGGAGTTGTGAAATAACGTGGTGTTCTCTGACGAAAGCAAATTTAAACTGCATGTGGGAGATGGACGACTAATTATGCGTCAAAAACCAGGAGCGATAACAGGACCTCAGCGATATCTGCATTCAACAAGTGTCTAATAAAACTGAAGGTGTAAAGGTTTAGGGCTGTTTTAGTAATGCTGATGTTGGTCACTTGGCCTTTGTCGAAGCAGGGATAACCGATAATGTGTACCTGAATATTCTGAAAAGGCGTTGGAAAGCATCAGTTTTGGAGCTATTTAGTGAAACTGAGAGCTTCATCTTTCAACAAGACAATGCGCCAGCCCATAGATCGAAACAATTGACTATGCAGTTTTTTTTACTTTATTTTAAACTTCTGTATAACTTTCAGATAAAAATTAATAAATAACTTTGTTTCATAAAATTTTATTTCAATTTGAAGGTGAAAAAGTACTTTGTTGATAATTCCATCTACACAATAAAATGACCCTTTATAGGCCAGATATGAACCCAATTGAAAAACGTTGGGCTATTACGAAGCATAAAGCCCGTCAGAGTAATCCAGAAACCATCCAGCAACTGAAGCACCAAATTCAAATTGCGTGGGATGATATAAGCACTGACGTGATTCAAAATTTGATTCACTTCATGAACATCACCTGTGCAGCGGTAATTAAGAAAAATGGCGGTCATACCAAATATTAAATTTATAGTTTAGTGGATAATTTATACATTTTATATAAATTATCCACTAAACCAAATATGCCTAATTACGAAATTAATATATTTATTTTGAATTTGTTAAAATTAATTCGTTTAAAAAAATATGGCAATTATTTCAATTTTCGCAAATTCGCTCATATTATTTTAGTAAGATCATGAAATTTAAAACCAAATAACATTTTGAGTAAAGAATGAGTTAAATATTAAGAAAAAAATACTTGTTGGTGTTACAACAATTGAGTTCGTGAAAAATTGGTTTAATTAAAAAATGTTAGCTGTCCGGATTTTTTTGCACAGTACTGTACAAAGACTATTCAATTGGGCATGTAGAATAATTACGCCTAGTGTACGAGTAATAGTGTCTAGTATTAAAAGGAATTACAATTGAAATAAAACGCTGTTCCAAAGTGCAGTGCTATAAAAAAAAAACCAAATTGTTTGATACGAAGTAGTTGTTGTGCAACAACGAAAAATTAACACGTGTGCATTAGTGCTGCGTTTATGGATAATATATATATATATATATATATATATATATATATATATATATATATATATATATATATATATATATATATATATAAATAATAGCTACGGTTAATTTGGAAATAAATTAAATCAATTGAATTTAACATATGATTTGAATTTGCAACGCCGTGACAATCATGTGATACCGGTTACCACAATCAACGATCGAGAGTGAATTTTCCGTGTTGGAGTAGTTGTTGTTTTTCTATTGTTTTATTTTATTTTGTTATTTATTTTTTATTATGAGTTATTGGTTAAGCCTAAATATGGTTTTTTTAAAAATTTTTTATAATATTAGTAATATTGATATTACTAATATTAATATAAAATTCAATTTTCATATTAATTTTTTTGTTCTTTAATATGTGTATATTATATAAATATGTGTATATATACATATATTAGCAGAGCCATCTTTATTTTACAGAGCCTAAATATTAAAAATTGAGCTTTAATTAGAGGAGGTTAAATAGAAGAAAAAACGTAAATTCCCATACAAAATATATGGAAAGTAAACATTTTTTTAAAATGAAATATTTCAATGAAAAGTATGACAAAATAAACATTTTAATGTTAAAATCATATAAAAACTATTTATATAATATTTTTGAATAAAATCAATTAAACATATTATAAATAATTAAATAAATAAATCATTATTAAATATCGTATATTAGAACTTTTAATATGTATACGCACAAATACATACATAGTCGTATCATATGAAAAAAAAACTATTCTCATGTATACGCATGTGCAATATGAAATATCGATCGAGTACGATCAATGACATCAGAGTTATGTCTATTTTGGTTTCCCGGAAAGCGACTGAAAGAGCCATATATGTAGCTCCATCCAAATGCTAGCTGGCATCGTTTATGGTTAGAACTAGGGCGGTATCTGATCGCCTTCGAACCTCTAACTTTCGTTCCTGATTAATGAAAACATCTTTGGCAAATGCTTTCGCTTATGTTAGTCTTACGACGGTCCGAATTTCACCTCTCGCCTTTTTTCGATTTGGAGAAAAATTTTATTTTATAAAGATATATATGTATGTACATATGTATATATGTATATATCTATATATATATACATATATATATATATATATATATATATATATATATATATATATATATATATATATATATATATATATATATATATATATACATATGTACATATATATATATATATATATATATATATATATATATATATATATATATATATATATATATATATATATATATATATATATATATATATATATATATATATATATATATATATATATATATATATTATGATATGTGAAACAAATAAATTAATTTTATTAAGAATGTCAGATGTCTCTTGCAAAGCTTTTCCGCCATGTCATTTTTCTGGTTTGCTTTTTAGTGGGTTCACCAATAAACACTCCATCATTTTATGATTTTATATTTATTTTTAATAATAATTATGTTTTATTTTTATAATTTCTAGAATATAAATGTATTCCAAAGAAGTTACGGCTATTTTGATTCGAAATTAAAAGAAAATTATGCAGTTTGATAAAAGTAAAATGTGCTGTTCGTTTGGAAAACACTCTTTATATTTTAGATCGACATAAATTTTTATTTATTTTTTTTTTTTAGTTTCGTTTTTGTTGGGTTCTTCAACAGGGCGCAGCTTCATTTTACTATTTTATAATTAAAATTATTGTTTATTGTAGTTATTAAATTTGATTTATGTCCAAAAACATTATTTCTTATTTCTATTAATATTTCAATACAGCTACGGATATTTTGCTGCAAAACAAAAGTAAACGTGTGCGGTTAGTTTAAAAAAATGTACCGCTCTTATTGGAATATGCTTTAACTTCAAAATCGACATCATAAACTAATATGCATAGTTGACTGTGCATTCAATATTGTAAATTCATATTGAATTTTAATTTATGTTTTATTAAACTATTAAGATATTTAGGAAACTGATTTTCAGATATAATTGACTTCAACATTTTATGTACTTAACCCTGTAAAAACAGAAATCATATATATAATTTTTTATTGATAAAAATTATTTCGAAAAATGTGATTTTTACATTGCTTCTTATGGGAAAGTGTGAAATGTACCTCCTCTAAAAAAAGCTTGAAGCGTGTAAAACTCGTTGTCAATTTGAATGTGCGTTGTTCTTCCGAGTTGTTGCTTGTTTTGTAATCCACTAGGCCGGTTTCGATCTGATGATGACGTCATTGAATGACTAGCTGATCGAAAAGATCAAATCCATCTCATCAGGCATATGCTACCGGACTTGATGTTCTTACTGTGCGATTCGTATATATACGTTCAGTTGTGACGCGACAGTACTAGTGAATTACAAGAACTTAACTCGAAATATCGATTTTATGTATTGCGTGTGGCGTGAGCTTATTTGCGATTTGTTTGAGCTGCTCTGAACGCCACATTACTCCCCCGAAAGTGAATTCCCCCTCCGTTTGAGTTTGGTGATCTGTGCCGCAATGCGTTGGGGTGCCTGCTTTCGCCCGCTTAGTGATAAGGCTTGTTGTGACATGAAACGAACTTCCTGGATATAACTGTGCCTTGAGAGTGCGAAACGAACCACCAAGTATTTGAGAGAGAAGGCAGAAATTCCATTGTGGGAAGTTAATTTTGCCGTTAGGGCAGGAGAGTATCGGGAGATTGTGTCAGAAGGTATTGACGTGTTGTTCCCTAAACAGGGTCGTTGGGGTCACCAATGAAGCAAAGCTCAAACAAATCGCAAATAAGCTCACGCCACAAGCTCAACAAAAAACACGTCATATTATTACGGCTCTAATAAAGATGGCTCTGATATTAGTTAAGTTTTCTTTTCTAATTATCTTATTAAACTAAACCTAATTATTTTTTTTCTTTGTTTCGTTTCGGGATATTTTTTCTTATTTTAAATATTCTAGCAGGACCGTTGCCTTTGGAAGCGCTTTCAACGAAAACGATTATGCCAGGTATGTGCGTTTTTTTATTTACTATTATTAATTTTTTTTTCACTATATTTAACTTTGGTATATAAGATTGTTGTGATTATAAATTTTGAGTTGATAGTATTTTTTTCTTTATAATATAAATAAATTTGTTATAATAATTCTAATTCAACCTTGTATATTTATTGTGTTTTATAACTGAGAAGACAATGAGTGGCTAGGTAGAAAGAATAAACACATAGAGGTGAGTTGAGTATGAGTTGAAGTCGATAATGTAATAACAAATTTCATGGTATAGCTGTGCTGTATTGATGAACCACGGCGAAAATATACCTCTGATGACTGAGTTAGGTGGCACTTTGGCATGTATTTTTTTTATTATTATTTATTTTAAGTGCAGCAAAGCAAACATTTTATTTGTAGACACATGGCCACTATTTTTTTTATGATTATTAGTTTGTTTTCACGGCCGAATGTTACACCATATGAATTTAATTTATTGTTATAGATTCAGGAGCCGTAAGTTAATAAATTAAGAGTTTTGTATTATAGTTTAACTATGATAGGTGTCTGGACTGGAGTTTAAATAAATAGTAAAATTAATAATAATTAAGTAACAGATACCTATCTAGTAAATTATTTTTAGAATTTTGTGTAAATAATTTAATTTTAATACGCTATAGACAAGTTTCAGGTTATAGCTAACTTACTCAAATATTTATTTATATAAATAATTAACCCTATACACGAATTGATAGTTTATTAGGTCGTCATAATATATGTATATGAAATGCTGTCGGGTCATAAAATAAAGAAGTACTGCCCCTCACGTTAGATGGTGATGGAACTGGAAATATAGAGACATAACTTTATATGCAGCATATGATGAGAAGGCCCCAGGATAATAGACCTAAATTTTCAACTGTTGAGGTAACTCAAATACATATGATGAAATTAGTAAGGTCCTCCTTATTCAAATAAAATAATAACCAATGTTAAGGTGTTAGATCGTTAATGTGAAAATGACATAGATTCTACTAACAAATTATATTATTTTACTAATTATGTAACAGGAAAATGGTTATGCTGAGGATTGTCGCCCTAGTCGTTTCTGTAACTAACATTCCTTTCTGAAAGCCCTCAGTGTCGTGATGTTTTTTGGATAGTTGTTGCATATTTTTCGAATGTAAGAAGTTTTTAGATGTCTATTTTGATTCTCTGATGAGCATGTTCCAGAATTATGGTAACATTATCGTAATGGATGGCTTAAACTATCATACCATATTAATTAAATTGTTTCAGATACCTGAGCCATGAGTAAATAAATTTTCTTTCAGAGTTTTGTATTTATGTTTTAATTAGGTTAGTTATGCGAACGGGAGTTGAAATAATAAAATTAATTAATTAAGTTACAGATTCCTGAGCGGCTTACTAATAAATTTATTTTAGTATTTTAATTTTAATTAAGTTTTAATTTTCAATATACCAAAATACAGAAGAGCAGATAGGTGTTGCGGCCTGGAGAATGCTGATTGGCGATTGCAGATTAGTAGATAAGAATTGTGATTGTCTGCTAACAGTAGTTTAATAACGATTCTAGGTGTCTGTAATCGGGTCGTTCTCTCCTTACTAACATACCTTCCCATCCTTACCTATCGTTTTATGTAGACGGATGTAGGAATGAGCTTGGCGTTATGCGGGAATCTTGCATAGCGCTTGGTCCTACAGTCCTATCAATCAATCAATACCATTAACGATTGCTTTTGTAATATTTTTTATAATTTATAATACTTGTAAATCTAAAATATAAATATTGTGAACAAAAATTAAATGATATTCCTGTTCTTCTCTACCTAAATAATCCGAAATATATTAATTTATGTTTTATATTAATTTAATTTACTATTTGTCTTACCGGTAACATTGCGCAGTGGTTTAAGCTGCGGCATTTGGAGGTACCGGGTTTAAATACTGATAGAGGCAAGATGCAAAAGATATTTTTCACCATCTGATTACGATCGTTGGTGGGAATGAACGCATCTATGACTCCTTGTTGGACTGCAGGTTACATGGGCAAATCATATCAGTACTATAGGCTGGAATGGAACTATGCAATGTGCAGATGGTTCTACTTAAATCGGGCGTCTTCGATTTGGGCTGTAAAGTAGGGCGGAAACATAAGCGAACCATGTAATATATGAGAGAACCTTTAGCCTAATTTATTTTAGTATATTTTATTTTTATAAAGAAGAAACAAATAAATGTTTTAAAACAATGCGCAGCAACTTTAAAAATTATATCAAAATTTCAAAATTATGTTGTAGCTGTGAGAATTGGGCATCGTATCACATATTTATTACAAAAGACGTATCCGATTTTTTTTTGTAATAATTCTGGCATTATTTTGCCTACAACCAAATTATACATACAATCATGTCATAGTTTTGACATTTGCGTAATTGATATAAACAAAGGATACTTATGTAATTCGTTAAATTAAAACATTTTAAATTGTAATATAAAAATGTTAAAAAAAAATAAAACAAATTGATAATGCAGATATTGTGTTTGCTATTCCAGCCGAAATTCATATTTTTTTGATTAATGGTCAAACGGAAATTATTCTACAATATTTTCCAGCAAAAAACATTTAATGAATCGCAATATGACCAAACTTAACGGAAAAACACTTACAATAAAAATACACGAATAATCGGGAGTACGGACCTATATTACTATATAAGTTGATATAATTTGTGCCAGTTTTAACAATAAAGTCAAAAATCTGACATAGTGCTGAGGTTCTATACCTCAGATTATCGTACATAACATCAATTTTTCAGAAATTGTGTTTGTCGATTAAAACGATAGATAGAGTTGAATTACATAGTATAATATGGCCTTTATAGTCATTTATTCTTAAAAGAGACTATTTTTTTATATAAATGTTATCATTCAACACGATTTAAATCCTATTTTACTTTAAATATAAAGTTTTTTTACTCTCCTGTAAAATTTGCAAAATGCGTCCTGCCCTATTCGCAATAAGCCATCGATAAAGTCTTAGGATACATTACCTCCACTTTTAGTCCATTGATTTTCTTGGAGAGTCACGAAATCCAGCCGATACTTTTCATAAAATCAATTGGTTTTTTATCGGTTATTTGATGAAATTTATCACCTGGAGATATTATAACAATCATTATTATGGACAATAGAGAGCACCTGAGTGTCTAATCTAAAATATATTTTTCAATATAAAATTCCATATTAACAAATATACAAATCAAATAGGTTTCTAAATAAATTAAATAATCTATATTCATAATAAAATTAAAACTTACCAGAATTGATAAAATCACAATATCCCAACTTGAATGACGTGTACGAGAATATAATTCACAAGATCTATTTTGGAGATTTGCACTTTTTAAAATACTCACTCGTTTTTCACAAAGTGTAAATTATTGAATAATCACGATAAAATGCGTAACTATTTTTGATACTCAACCTTAGTGATTCAGCATAAAATATCATATTTTTATTTAATTTTATCAAAATATGAAATTTATAAAATATTTAATTTAACACTCAATAATATATTGAACGGATATGTAAGCTTATTAATACCCGTATGAATATACAACTTTTAAATTGATAAAATAATTATGTCTTACTTATACTAAGACGTACATTATAAAGTAATATACGTATACTCTTATCTTTTATCAAGTGTTCGATTAATAATCGTTAAAAATATTTAATATATAATTTTTTGTTTAAAATTTAATTAACTTTTTTTATAATTTATATGGATTGCTATAATACTCCAATAAATTGATTCACTTCTCCCCTTCATTCAGGCCCGATTGGCCAATTGTGATATCCCTTCCGAGACGTAAACTGTCATTCCGGAAATCTATTTATTCTTCAAATGAAGTCCAAAATATCAGTATCTTCAAGGTCGTCACTTGAATTTGTGATAAAAAACCAATGCAATCTATAGAAAGGGTATGAAGAACAGGAGCAGAAGAAGTGCTCAAGAGTTTCTTTTTCTCATACCTCTTACTGCTCGCAGTTTGCGTGTTCCTAGTTTGCATTCGGGCCTAGCAAGATCCTAAGGTGTGTTTATCATAATTCAAAAAAAATTTGAATCTTTGCTGATTTATTATCCAAAGAAGAATTTAGATGAATTTAGACAAAGTGATAGTCAATATCTCTTTTAAAAGATATGATGAGACTTTTAAGAAGGCTTAGGTTTGTTAAAGAAGAAGCGGTAAATTTACCAGCCAATACATTTACTTTCAAACCCCATTTAAATCAATTGTTGCCTTCAAAACAAGTTTCGATGGAATATTATTGTCGACAATCGCCTTTTTTAGAGGACATCCTGGTTGTCAGAAAGGATGCAGATACGATGATATCTTTTCAATTCACCTTCGTTGGAAAAAGTACTGCTTTCAAAATTACAGCAATGTTTTGACCTCAAGGTTTTTTATGTATAAGCCAGCTTCAGCCAAATAACAGGATACCAATCCATCAGTAAAGATCGTCATATCGTCCCTGGAGTGGTAGGATCAGCTGTTATAATTAATTTTCCAAACACATGTTTCATCATCATGGTGTCCGAGGGCATGTGAACTGTTATGTGCCGGCTGACCTGCCTCTATATTTGACAGTACCCAGAAAGGCTAGATAAAAAGTGTATCTGTCTTGTAGGTAATTGGCGCTGCACAAATTATAGAGGGGGAAGTTAATAAAAATGTTCCCTTTCCGGAAGAATGTTCCAAATTAAAAAAGCTTTTTCTTTTATAATATATTATTTTTAAGAATGTATTTTTATGTGTTTAAATTAAATTTAATGAAACATATTATGAAGTTAATTTAACAAAATTATTAAATAAGAAATCTATTAAAATCAAAATATAAAATATTCCAATCGATAAATTCACTTTTTTATTGATAATATATTGTTACGTTTTCCCCTAGTAGGGATTCAAACCAAAATCGTTCGATCACTGGATTGTGAATAATTAAAACCACTCGCTTGTTTTTCACTATAACTTTTATTAATAGTCACTACAGTTCACTTTTACAGTATTTTTATATCACTGTTACTTTTATTATTTCACTATTAGTATTTCCCGATTTTAATTTATCGCTTTCCCAATTAAAAATGGAAGTCTACGCTTTCTGCTCGCGTATTTATACTCATTTTGCTCGATTCTCTATAGTGACTTTTAATAAAAGTTATAGTGAAAAACAAGAAAGTGGTTTTAATTATTCACAATCCAGTAATCGAACCGTGGAGTGGTTTGAATCCCTGCTAGGGGAAAAAGTAACACAATATTTGTTGAACTTTTTAGCTAGTGATAAGTTCGTAAATCTCATCGGTTCGTAAATCTTTGTCGGTTGTATATTGATAAGGAATTTTTCTATGTGAATGTCATTTTGTTCAGTTTGAACAATTATTTTTTTCAGTGTGGTAGGCTAAGATATCAACTACTCAACAATGAGCACAATTCGCAAGGTTTCTTTTAAGAAGATTCAGCAGAGTGTACCATACCTTAAGATCTCGCTCAACTGTCAATCGGCACCAGGATGTTACCCTCTGTGTTAACAGCGATGCAGTACCCGATGCATTACGTGAACATTTTTTTGCCATACTTAATATTTTATTAAAGATGTGTTTCAACACCTTCAAATACAGACCGCAAAGATGTTCATTGGGGTTCCATCATATGAGAAATATGCAATGGCTATGCCGATATTAAAGAAAAATCGTTTATTAAGAGTTGATTGCAGTAATTCAGAGCTCTTGATATTCGAAAGGCGAACTTTGTGAAACTGTTTTTTCGACCTTGAAGAATGGAAAGTGTTCGCGTTTTATCCAATATTCTAGAAGAGTAATGCGAGGATTATCGCAATAGCTCTTCGTTGTACAACATACGTGTTACTGTCTCATATTTTCTTGGAAAATATTGTTATTTGATGTTTTTGAAACATACGATCCAATACCATGATTTCATTAGGATAAAGAAGAACATACTTAGAACCCATGCAGCACGCGCTTCGTTGTCTGTCGTGAACGCTATCCTCGCTCAATGATCTCAATGGACCATTCTTCAGATTTAATGTATACTGTACCATTTTAATGGGTAGGTGGCTCTTAGTTCACGCAAAACCGTATCGATCCAACTTTCATGTTTACTTAGAACACTGATGAACATTTCGATTGTTATTACACCTCTATTATACTTTTTATACTTTTCATATTACTATTCTTTTCCGTTTTGGTAACCGCACATTCTGGATTTCGGTTTGCACGGCTATGAACTTTTCTGATGGTTACATGATGTTTACTCAAATCACTCTCAATTTGAGTAATTTAATTTTAATTAAACTAAAGATTTTGTTTTGTTTTGTAATTTTTAATTTTAATAATATTTATAAGCTTATCACCAATTGTACAATACAAATTTATTTTTATTCCTCGGCTTTCGATAGTGATTCTCGAGATTCTTATTAGCAATTAACAAATTTGGTTTACTTCGCTATTACAAAAATTTTACTTTTAGCACAAATATTGCCACCTAGCTCAGATTAGTAAAAATTATTTCTCCTTTTCGTGCTGACACTGACATCTCGGTTTAAATAGAAATGTGCACGATAATTACCCTAATTGGATGTTATTACGATCATTTTGGAGGTAACAATATTGTGGGTGATTATCAGATTATTTTATAATTTGTATTGACTTTGTTTATATTTATAATCAATGTTATTGACCTTAAATATAAAGCTGGACTCTGTGTCTGAATGGTGCGTATATATATTTATAATTGTATAAAACTTAATTATTATAGGTAAGCCATTGCAACTTTTATATGTTATATTGCTAAATTGTGAATTTATTTTAGGTTTTCAAACACATGATGCGAAGGGTATTTTCTGTGTTTATTTGATGTCGGACGACACATTCCTTATGAGTCTAAAGGTCTTCTCTATCCAATATGAGTCTACAGGTCTTTCCTTCAATTGCTTCATTTAGGACCAGGTTTTCTCATTAAGGACCATCATATCATATATAATATTAAAACTTTCACATTTTACTTGGACGCTTTAAATTTTGATGCTTCTCTATCATTTATACAAATATGAATATCAAGCACGTTTTACTGCGTGTTTTGATAATTTGTAAGATTAGCTTAGCAATGGTTTAGTTCCACTTAAAAAGTTTTAGTGAATTGTTGATAATATTTATTGGCTCAATAAAAATGAATAATTATTTATAATCATTGATATTTATTAATTTATTATATTCATTGAAAAATGACCGAAAAAATGAAATTATAATTGAAATTTCGATTATTTAATGTGTCTGTAAGAACCATCATATCTTTGAACGAAAACAATAAGATACTTTTTAACAATTGAATAAATCATAGAAATAACTAAAATACCTGAAGGTTTCTTAGGCTCTCGTCAGCGCAGTGATTGACACATTACATGTAAAAAACGTTACAACACTGTGATGTGATTTGTCGATTATACAGTAACTAAAGAATTGTCAACGAAACAATGGACTTCGAAATTTTTTATTTTGATGTCTTAAGTTAAAATATCTATCGT
The DNA here is from genome assembly GCA_963932295.1 of Tipula lateralis. Classification (NCBI taxonomy): domain Eukaryota; kingdom Metazoa; phylum Arthropoda; class Insecta; order Diptera; family Tipulidae; genus Tipula; species Tipula lateralis. The sequence continues at coordinate 172,566,462 of OZ010737.1, forward strand.
AAACCTTTCTATATGGGTTTTTATGATGCTTCCTGATACATAATATGTTGACTATAAAAATAATAGTAAATAATTTAACCAACAATTGTACAATCAAGTTTAATGTATATTAATATTTGTATTATATATTTATATATATATATATATATATATATATATATATATATATATATATATATATATATATATATATATATATATATATATATATATATATATATAAATATATATATATATATATATATATATATATATATATATATATATATATATATATATATATATATATATATATGTATATATATATATATATATATATATATATATATATATATATTGCTGAAATCAAAATATCTTGCAAATACGGATAAGCTGAAACTGTACAGAGTGTTGATCAGACCCGTTGTCATGTATGGATGTGAGAGTTGGACCTTGACGGATGAGTACGAAAGATGGCTTCTAACATTCGAGAGAAGAATCATGCGTGTGATATATGGTCCAAAACGCGACGTCGATGGCACTTACCGAGTTCTTTTCAATCACGAGATCAGGAATTTAATGCAAATTCCTGATATCGTGCATGAAATTAAAGGACAGCGAGTACGCTGGCTCGGACACGTTCTGCGTGCTGATCCGAACCGAATGATACAGCGAACCTTTAAGGGAGAACCGCCTTTCGGTAGGCGAAGAGGTCGCTGTCGGCGACGATGGCTCCACGGCGTAGAGAGCGATCTGGCATCTTCAAACTGCCTACAACGGTTTGAAGAGCTGGCTCGTGATCGAAACCGATGGAGTCAGATTGTTGACACGGTACGGGCCAATAATGGCCTGTAAAAACCGTAAAAAAAAAAAAAAAAAAAAAAAAAAATATATATATATATATATATATGTATATATATATATATAAATTATAAGTCTAACTGGATCTTTGTTTATTTACAGGCACAGCATATTCTAGAACACAAGTTGTTAATTACGCCTCCAATTTTTATCATTGTAAAGGGAATCCTTACGATTATTGAACTCATAAGAATAATCGCATAAAGTCATGCGAGATTTTTATATTGCATTAAATTTAAAGTGTGGATCTTACAGATTGATTATTTTTTCCCTCTTATATTGACGGTGTAAGTATTTTTCATAATTAATTTTTTTTTTATATATTTTGTTATTTTTAATCATTGTTCATTAATTAAGGTAATGTAAAAAATATATTGTACATTTGTAAATAATAAATAATATTTGACGATGCTGTTACTGCAGTGCATTGATCATCATTTTCCGGTAATTCTGTTTCAAGATTTATATTTTTACTTCCTAAGCTGAAATTAAAAAACTGCTATTTGACTGATCATTACTGAAAATGTGCTCAAACGAGAGCTAAAAATGTTACGAAAATGGTATGCAACAATTTTAAACGCTTATTTTTTTTATTCGCTAAAGTTTGTTAATTGTTAACTAAAACCGTTACAAAATAAACGCAAAATATTTAAATTACAAGAGTTTGTAAGATACAGATTTGACTTTTTATAATTCTATATTGTTCAAAACAAAAACGACCTAGTTAAGTTAAATCCCATAAGTTTTGGCAAAATAATTTTTTTTTATTTGGCTTAATAATAGCCGTGTTTTTTGACGTTTGATCTAAATTGACATAAAAATTCATAAAATATTGATTAGAGGTTGGTACTACTGTGACAAAAGGTACAATTCAAAATTATATTGAACTTTCCTATGGTACTACTCAAAATTGTATTATTTTCTGTTGTAAAATATCATCCATTTTGTCGTAAGCTGTCATTCTGCCAGTAGTAAATAATACAAATATTAAGGCTAGAGTTTTTGGAAACAAAATGGAAAATAAAGATTTAATATTAATTTAATATTTTACAAAAACAATTACCTATATTGTTTAAATTTCAAAACTATTCTATGCAACACAATGGTTGTTATATTCTCTTTTAAATCTTTTTCAAACAAACCAACTAACAGCTCTACTAAATGAGTGCCTTCGATCTCAAATTTTTGTTGTTACATTAGTTCCCCTATTTTTCCAACTAAGAACTATGTAAAATTTAATCTGATCCGGATCACTAATGGTTTTTAAATGGTTATTTACAACAGTATAATTTTCTCTGAGTATAATAATTTGTGTGGTCAATAGTATACAACTAAAATTAATTTATAATAAACTGTCTGCATCATATTTTCTAAATTCTATTAAAAATATAGAACTTTTAGGTTTTCTAATTATTAAGCGGGAAAAAGAGCTTTGCTTGCTTCGTATCCGTATTATCAGATTTTGAAAAATAAGTTGCGGAAATCGTTAACATCTTTCTCAATCGATGTTATAGAACCGATCAGTTGCGAGAGATAGAAACTCAATATATACCACTAGTGGACATTGAGCATTTGCTTCTAAAGTGTAACAAATATAGTCACAATAGACTAAATTTCGATGTCCTCCTGAGTACAAGGAGTGTGAATGAAATGAATGAATTTATTAAAATGCATGGTATTGAAGTATGAAAGCGGATCGATGCGTGAAAGATGAATAAATGAAATTTAAATTAAACATATAAAATATAATTTTAAATTAATTATTTTACAAAAATAATTGTTAATTTATTAATTAAAATGTAAAGAAAACGGGCCAATTGGCTCCTATTATTTGGAGCTAGAGCCATTAAATAAAAAATAAAAAAATTATAGAATTCGATGATTGATATATCCAGTCGAAAACTGATGGTTGTGGCATCGATGAAGAAATTAATGATAGATATAATAAATAAAATTATATTAAATAAAAACAATTACTTTTTTCAAATAAATTCTGTAACAAAAATATATCTTTTTTTTTTTTTCGTTTATTTCTATGCCATCTGTTTTGGGGCTCAAGGCACTCCCAACTCTTTCGCGGTTCGCTTATTTACGACCTTACTTTACGCTTTGCAGCCAAATCGAGGACGTACGGCTATATGTCCGATTTTCCTAACCATCTGCACATTGCATAGCTCCATGCCAGCCTATAGTACTGACATGGAAGATGGGTCGGCCCATGGATTCTGCACTCCAACAGAGGGTCATAGTTGTATTCATTCACACCACCGATCGTAATCAAGTGGTGAAAAATCCCTTTTGCAACCTGCCCCTATCGGGATTCGAACCCGGTACCTCCCGCTCCAACTGCCACAGCTTTAACCACTGCGCCACTTGGGCGGTTCTAAATATATATCTTAATGATACGATCGCAGCCTCATATTATAACAATCGAATATTGTTACGAGGACATTTGTGACTGTTTTTAACAGTATCATTCAAAATCAAATAAATAAGATTTCTCAACCAAACGGTTGATATTGCTGATTCTAAAGTACGACTAGCATACGTGATAGAACTGAGTTTAATTGAAATAATATGAAAGAGAAATGAAAGCTTTGAAACGGACACGATATTTAGTGAATCAGTCGATTTGTAGTTGTACGCCATTCTAAAGTTGTTTACTCGTAATGCTACTTCTCACACTACTTAGATAACGGACCTAGTGGTCTTATTAGTTCAAGAAAATGTTAAATAAAGTTATGGTTAGGTGATACATAAGAAAAAGGGAATACACGTAGTTCCAAATATCTATTTGCTGTATCTGAATGACTAACCCGAGTAAATAAGCTATGTGTGATGTAACAATTTTCGATTTTTCTCAACAGCGTGTCGCCAGTTCCCAGACGCGATCATTATAATATTTGATCCTCGCTTTTATCGATAGTAGTAGTAAAATAATTTGATTTACTTCATGAAAAGTAAATTCTAAAGTATTGACGTCTTATTTGTAAGAAGAACGAAATTTTAATTGACTTTTTGTGTTAAAAGTTTTGTTTAAAATTGTTTAACAAAAATGACAACGATATTCCAAAGAACTAATTAACCGAACCTGTCTCATTTTCCATATATATAGATGTAATACAACAAACCAGTAGTTTCTTTTTATTAAGATCTGTATGTATTTCCGTAACTTTACAAATTTGATTCAACCCGAAGGTTTTTACAAGTGCTACTATGCAAACCAATGCTAGCATTATATTATTTCTAGTAAACTTGTTATGAACATGTTAATTCTTAGTCTATAATAAATTGTCTTAAACTCCATAATTCTATTTAGCAGATCCTACTGCATTACCATTTACAAATGCATGAATGTAAAACAAATTTAAAAACATTTACTTTAATATAACATATATATATAGATATAGCGACATACCTCACAAAATCATAAAAGCGACATGCTGTTTGCAATGGGTTTTATAAATTACCTCGTTGCAACATATGTTAGAAAATATACTCGATGCGATTGATATTTATCGCTTTGCGAAATAAAGAAATGATGATAAATGCAAAGCTGCAGTAGAATCCTTATTGCGGTTTGTCAACCGAAAGCATAATTATTTTTGATCATAATGATGTGAAGGATAAAAATTATTAAGAACAGTAGTAATTCAGTGATTGATATTTTGTGCAGTTTACATTAGAAGTGACTTTAGGTGATTTTAAATTTTTTAAATTAAAGTAAATCTTAATAAATAATATTTTGTTTTGGTAGCAACATTTAAAAAGTGTAGAATATATTAACGAAATTAAAACAATAAAGTGACGGATGTTGACTGGGTAGCAGAATTCTCTACAAAGATATAGGTTGGTGTATTTTTACTATAAGACACGTGCTTAAGAAAATCATGATCAGATTTTTATGTTTCCTTACAGAACAATATAAAGATGACTTAAAAAAACACGCAATATTTTGCAAGCTCTGAAGAAGAATCTAATCGGTGCTGTTTGAAACAACGGAGGATTGAAACACAAGATTTCAACAAAAATTTAGGTAGTTTTATTTTATTACATATTCTTATAATCGAAAACAATTACGCCTATCAAAATTATTTATATTACAGAAAGCGAAATTGTGAACAACCAAATATTTATAGAGAAGCAATACGAATCCGAGTCTGAAATTAATACGAATACATTTCGTTAAATATTGCCCGGAATGAGAGACCTATAACTTTGACGCAGATGATTCCGCCTACTTCATCCATAGTTAAACAAAAACAAAACAATGCACATCCTTCTCCAAATCGTCATTTTAGCCACGAGTGTAATTCTTTAAATTATAAATGTTTAAATTGAACTTTTCTAAAAAATCCTAGGAACACTTAATGAGATAACTTACTTCGAGAGTGTTGTCGGCTTATTATCTTTATAGCCCTGATTGCATTTGCTTGTATTTATTCACGAACATCAGTTTTCACTTAGTATATTGCGATGTTTAACCCTCTAGTTCAGTGACGACATTTATTTTATCAATGCGGAGATTTGCCGCATGCGCGATTTGTTCGATACGCAGTTTGGCCTTTATATTTTTTCCTGAATTTTATAAACGTTCATGTTATCTACTGAGCATCTTAGGTAACTTTTCTATCCGTTACTTTTTTTTACACCCTTCACATCCACATACATTTTATTTGTACCCGATAACTTTTATAATTTTCTACCAACATAAGTATGTAAAGCTCAAAAACAAAATTAAACTAAAAAAATACAAGAAATGTCCTTTAGAATATTTCTATTTCATTTTTCTTTGTGTTGGTGTGTTGAAATTTTTTGAAGCTACGAAATTTTTGGTTGAAAATGAATTCGCAAAAAAAAACCTATTTCGTAGGTAAAGGGGGTAAAACGAAGTAGTTACCGGATAAAAGTTACCGTAGTGTGAAGATGCACACTAACAATATATTTTAATTCAGCTAAGGCTTAGATGCGACAAAGCACTCGTTTAAGCTGAGTTGACACTTCAATTTCTTCGTTCATTCATTCATTCAAACAATTTTTAATGCCAATTGTAGTGCTCCAAAATGACAATTTTTTGTTCCTTCATTTTTTCGCAAGATACACTATCCTATTCATATATATTTGTGCAGTATACATTTTTATTGCAACGCCACACAAACTTCTTTTGTTTGATTGTTTAAACCAAAATCTTTTTGAAACTTTTAATTTTTATTTAATAAGCTTAATTATTTTGCTTTATAATTCATAAAAAAAAATTTAATTTTAATTTTAAAATACAGTTAATTTAATCTTATACAAAAGTATTTGTGCACATACATTTTTATTTATAGTTATTTATGTACATTAAAAATACTAAACCAAATTAATTTATAATAATTAAATCAGTTATATTTTAATTCAGAAAAGACAAAAACACATTAAGCAACAAATCCATCCACAGATCGTCTGTGAGCCGTCTGTCCATTGAGTCAATGTGCACGGTGCTCCACGCATTCATTATGGCGCTCCAATTGGCTTCTTTCTTTGAACGCCCACATATTCTCAATCACATTAAGATCCGGGTTCTGAGGCGGCCATTCTAAGGTGACAATTGTAAGATATGTGAAAATCAATCCAGCAACGGCGCAAAACAGTTAAGAAAAGTTTATAAACTTTTCAAAAAATAAACCCGTAGTCCAATACTACATTGGACCAACAATACATATGAGATTTAGGCAGGAGAGTATTAAAAAATACATAGCTCAAAAAACTATTAATCTCAAAAGAAAATAAATTAAAAATATTAAAAATAAATATTTGTAAAGGAGCATACCAATAAGTCGTTTGAGTTTTGGAGGAATATTTTATGGACGGACGAATCAAATTTTTCTCTTGATGGGAGCTGGGGAAGACATTAATTTTATTCGAAACCTTCTGAGATGTTTAAAGATACAGTTGTCGCACCACCGCGTTATTTTGGTGGAGGCCACTTAATGATATGGGAGTGCATATCGTATGACAGTGTTGTTCAGATTACTTTGTTAAGAGGGAAAGTTATGGTCAAAGCCGTTATTTGGATCTTCTAAATGATATGACGTTAGTGGCTGGATGCAAAGTAATTGGAGAACATTTTATAATGCAACATGATAATGCTTTTATCCATAAAGGCCAGATGGTTCTAAAATTTTTAAAAGATTTGGAGCACCGTGCCAATAGATGTTTTAAAAAATTTAAAAATTTAAATTTAAATACGTCATAATTTGTTGCTTAATGTGTGTTTTGTCTATTCTGAATTTAATTAAAAATATAACTGATTTAATTATTATAAATTAATTTGTTTTAGTATTTTTAATGTGCATAGATAACTATAAATAAAAATGTATGTGCACAAATACTTTTGTTTAAGATTTAATTTACTGTATTTTAAAATTTAAATTTTTTTTAGTGAATTAGAGAGCCAAATAATAATAAGCAAAATAATTAAGCTAAATAAAAATTAAGTTTCAAATAGATTTATGTTTATATCAATTTTAAAGAAGTTTGTGGGGCATTGGATTAAAAATGTATACTGCACAAATATGTATATAACCATATTATATATGCTAAATGTTGGATGCATTTAATATCAACATTTGAAGAGTCTGACTCTACAAATTACATAATTACTAATATATTTTTTTATTTCTCCTAGGATTCTATCGTGCGTAAATTTTGATAAATTGAAAATTTTTAATCTACCAGTATGTTAACTTATGTAACATCCATAATCAATAATATGTAATATATACACAACAAATTATGTGTCAAATCAATATAATAAATAATTCGAATATTTTTGTTTCAACAGATACATTGGTCTAGTGATATGGGTTATTGTAGTTACTTCCAGTCAACATTTGAATAATGACAGCACATCATTAATAATTCAAAATATAAATTTAACGGAACTGGATCAACTTCTCATCGAAAAGGATTTAGTTGGCATCAAACGATTAAAATTCATTAACTTCCACATACCGTATATACCACACGGCATATTTACAAAAATGCGATCTTTAGAGTTGGCAGATTTCAGTGATTGTCAAATAACCAATTTATCACGTTACAATTTTTCAGCCGCGTTCAATCTTCGCGAACTTATATTATCACATAACAATTTGTTGGAGTTGCCTAGCTACGTATTTGAAGGTGCTACTAACTTATTGGAACTTAATTTAGCACACAATAAAATCGCAACGATCGATTGCCAAGCACTAAAATATTTATCCAAACTGACCAAACTTACTCTATCACATAATCAGATTAACATTTTGCCATCTGATTTATTTTTAAACACACCAAATATACAAACAATAAATTTAAAAAATAATCTCATTGAAAAAATAAACGATTGGGGTGAGTTCAATAATTTACAGTATTTGAATTTAAATTTTAATCAAATTCATAATATTTCAATTGGTGATTTTAACCGAATTCATTATATTTCGGTGAATAATAACCAATTAAAACAATTGAAAACAAATCGTTTTGTGGAAGAACTTCATGCCGATAATAATCAATTAACTAACGCAAATTTGTTCATTAACGGAAGTGTGAGTTTAACCAAATTGTCACTAATAAATAATTTATTGACGAGTTTTAATTTTATTAAAACTTTGAAAAACTTGGAGGTCTTAAATTTGTCCTACAATCCGGTCAAATATGATACTGAAAGTAAATTATTTACCAACCTCAAAAACTTAAAAACTTTGATTTTGAAATCAACAAATTTAAGCCGTATGAATTTTGAGCAGTTTTCTGATTTACGAGAGTTGGAAACGTTGGATATTTCGAACAATGATCTAGTCATGATTAGTTTCGATTGGCTAGGATTGTTAGAAAATTTACAATACTTGAACATCAACAATAATAATTTGGGGAATATGACATTTGACGAGCTGGAATATTTATTTCCAAACCTTAATTCGATAGCCATTTCGGATAATAATTGGCGATGTGATGATTTGAAACACATATTGAAACGATTAAAACAGCAGAAAACGAAACTGGTGATGGAGTCGTCAGAAATAATTATAACAACAACAAATATACGAGGCATTGGATGCAAAAACGAAACAGAAAACATAACACGACCTGATAAATTAGATAAAATGACATTGGAACCGCATGATAAGTGCAATAATCACCATGTGAGGTTGGTACAATTTCTATCGAAACTGATAGTATCATTTTGTTATGATGTTCATTTGTCTTTATTTTAGGTCTGGACAACATTTATTATTTAATAATACGATTATTGAATTTAATTTAATGGAATCAGACCAAATTCAACCGCGAGAAGGCCAAGATCAAATTAAACGACTCAAGTTTATAAACTCGCAACAACCGTATATACCCCATGGAATATTTGAAAACTTTGGTTGTTTGGAGTATGCAGATTTTAGTCACTCTCAATTGGAAGTATTATCACGATACAATTTCTCAAGCGCATTTAATTTGCTTGAATTAATATTGTCTCATAATAATATATTGAGATTGGAAAGCAATGTTTTTGACGGGGCAAATAGTTTGGTCGAACTTAAATTAAAACACAATTTAATCGCAAAAATCGATAGTGAGGCATTTAAATATTTGTCCAAATTATCAAAACTTGATTTATCTCATAATCAGATTAACATTTTGCCATCCGATTTATTTTCAAATACACCGAACATAAAATTGATTGATTTAAGTAATAATCTGATTGAAACAATAAACCATTGGGATGAATTCAATAATTTACACTATTTGAATTTAAACTTTAATCGAATTAATAGTATTTCGATTAGTGGTTCTAACCGAATTCACAACATTTCGTTGAATAATAACAAATTGAAGCGGTTGAAAACCAATAGTTTTGTTCAAGTACTTCATGCCGATAATAATCAATTAACCAATGCAAATATGTTCATCAACGAAAGTGTGAGTTTAACCAAATTGTCACTGACAAATAATTTCTTGACGAGTTTAAATTTTATTAAAAACTTGAAAAAACTGTCATATTTAAATTTGTCCTACAATCCGGTCAAACATGACCGTAAAATTAATTATTTTTCCAACCTCAACAACTTAAAAACTTTAATTTTAAAGTCAACAAATTTAAATCATTTTAATTTTGAACAAATTTCTGAATTACAAAATTTAGAATCATTGGACATTTCGAATAATGGTTTAGTCTCGATTGATTTCGAATGGCTAGGATTTTTAGAAAATCTTCAATATTTAAACATAAACAATAACAATTTGGGAAACATGACATTTGACGAACTTGGATATTTATTGCCCAACCTTAATTCGATAGCTCTTTCGAATAATAATTGGCGATGTGAAGATTTGAAACACATATTGAAACGATTGAAGCATCGCAACCTAAAATTGGTGACGGAACCGTCAAAAATAATTATAACGGAAACAAATGTTCATGGTATCCGATGCAATATTGAACGAGATACGCCAAATGAAAGTACAAAAATTACTAATATTACGTTAATACCATTACCGATTGCGTTTGCAATATTTTTTATAATTTATAATACTTGTTAATCTAAAATATAAATATTTAAATACAAAAATTAAATGATATTTCTGTTTTTCTCTATCTAAATAATCAAATATATATTAATTTTGTTTTATATTAATTTAATTTACTATTTATGTTACCGACAAAATGGCGCAGTGGTTTAGGTTGCGACATTTGGAGGTACAGGATTCGAATACTGATAGGGGCAGAATGCAAAAGAGATTTTTCACCATCTGATTACGATCGGTGTTGGGAATAAACGCATCTATGACTCCTTGTTGGAGTGCAGATTACAGGGGCAAACCATATCAGTACTATAGGCTGGCATGGAGCTATTCAAGTGCATATGGTTCTACTTAAATCGGACCTATAGTTGTACGTCTTCGATTTGGGTTGTAGTGAACTAGGGCGTAAATATAAGCAAATCATGAAATATATGAGAGAACCTTAAGTCTAATTTATTTTAATAATTTTTATTTTTATTAAGAAGAAACAAATCAAATTTTTAAAACAATGCGCAGCAACTTTAAAAATTATATGAAAATTTCAAAATTATGGTTTAGCTGTGAGAATTGGGCTTCGTATAGAACACCATCGCATATTTATTACAAAAGATTATTTTGCCCACAACCAAACTGTACATACAACAATTATATGTAATTATTTTGACATTTGCGTAATTGGAATAAACAAAGCATATTTAATTCGTTAAATTAAAACATTTTAAATTTTTATATGGTGTTAAATTTTTAACTACAGTGTGAATTTAACCAAATTGTCACTGACAAATAATTTCTTGACGAGTTTTAATTTTATTAAAAACTTGAAGAAACTGACATATTTAAATTTATCCTACAATCCGGTCAAACATGACCGTAAAATTAATTATTTTTCCAACCTCAACAACTTAAAACTTTAATTTTAAAGTCAACAAATTTAAATCATTTTAATTTTGAACAAATTTCTGAATTACAAAATTTAGAATCATTGGACATTTCGAATAATGGTCTAGTCTCGATTGACTTCGAATCCATCGCAGATTTAGAAAATCTTCGACATTTGAACATCAAAAATATTAATTTGGGCTATTTGACATTTTACGAGCTTGGATATTTATTTCCAAACCTTAATTCGATAGCTATTTCGAATAATAATTGGCGATGTGATGATTTGAAACGCATTCTGAAACGATTGAAGCATCGCAACCTAAAATTGGTGACGGAACCGTCAGAAATAATTATAACGGAAACAAATGTTCATGGTATCCAATGCAATAATAAAGGAGAAGAAAATTTGCATTTTCAACAACCAAATGGAAGTAACATTAATACGAGTGTTTCTGTAATTTTATTAATTAATATTTTGGCATTTCTTGTATTTTTATTTTTTTTATATTGAATTATATATGTTTAAAAATATGTTTAATAATAAATTGTTCGAAATTCGAAGAACAAATATCGAAAAGAAAAATAGTATTTCTGTCATATTACATTCCAAATGGTATAATTGTGTTACAAAATTCGGTCAGTGAAAGGTTCTATCGAATTTTTTTCGGACACCTCTTTAATTAATAAATGCATTCAAATTTTAGAACGGAACTGACAACATTTAAAAAACATTTATAATTTACAGTTTTTGAGAAGTATCAGAAAATAGCTGTAATGCGATCTTTTTCATGGGTCGACCCATGTTCAGATAGCAAAATAGTAATAATAGTAGCGTAAAAATAACTTGGTTTTACATGCATAAGATTCTTCTTACTTTGTTTTAAATACAAATAAATAGCGTTAAACATAAATTTGGTTTAGTTGTGTGTTTGGTTTAAATCTTGTTTTCCAACACATTGTTTTTTTATGTTTTTCATTTCGAAATGAATGGCGATTATCCCATCGGATTATCTGCGTCTGGTTAATAAGTATAAGTTATAGTTGAACAAAATTTTAATTAAGACAAAAACCATAACATAGGGTGCTAGGCGTGACTGTCATCTCATCGTAGATTAAAATTGTATTTTCGCGGTGCAATCTGGACAGCTATGGTTGCTTAATGGTCGAGATGACACATGGAGACCCCATTGGTTCTGGGGAGCGTTAATCATTTCCCAATAAAACTGTTAACGCCACCGACTCAGTTACAGCTGATGTTAGAACACAAAAATTACAGCTGATGATGGAACAGAGTAACACAAAAAAAATGATTATACTATACCTGATTCGGGTGAAAAAGAGGAAATAGTAGCACACGAAACAGCAACGCTTCTACCAAAATCTACAAAAAGGAAGCGAACATCAGAAAAAGGTGATTAAGCAGATAACTACATCAGACAAAACGGGGAACCATCCAAATCAAAAAACGAAAACTCAGCCCGAAAAAAACATCACACTAGCAGAGCTAACTTTTGAAAAAATTATTAAAATAATTAAAAAGGTAAGCAAATTCCTCCTCCCGTAGTACTTAACAAAATGTGACAAATAAATCCGTCCATAACAAGTAATTACAGGACAATAGCATAATATTTCAAGCCAAACTGATAAATAAAAGGCAATTTTAAATAAATGTAGACATCGAGAAATCTAACAGAATACTTAAACCGTTCGCAGCAACAGTGGCATTCATATGAAAATAAACACACGCGACCGATGCGAGGGTTATGGTTAGAAATTTGCACCAATCATGTGGCGCAGAAGATATTAAAAGAGAACTGAGTGAAAGGGGTTTTAAAATCCTCGATGTCGTCAATCAAATTAAAAAGACTAAGAAATGAGATGAATAACAAGAATTACTCTTCCGTTATTCATACTGATCTTTGATAACAAAGAAGATATTCAAAATATTTATGAAATATAACATATGTGCCACATAAGTGTAAAAATTGAAGCGAATAGACACACCCGTATAATTCCGCAATGTACACGTCGCAGCGATATGGCCACACTCGAAAGATCTGAGAACACGAACCTAGATGTGTTAAATGTGCTGAGAAACATGTAACTATTTCTTGTCAGAAACTCAGGACAACTGCGGAAAAGTGTTCAAAAAATGCACAAGCCCGTCCTGCAAACTTCCGAGGATATCTGGTAGCAAATGAACATAAAAAAAAATCTAAATAAACCAACGAATTTACAAAAAAGTCAACCACCAGAATCTTTTAGTCATCATGTAAGACTAGTTAAAGTTCGAATACCATCATGGAAAAAATGCAGAATTTTATGAATGCCATAAGCAACCTTTCGTGAAGGTTTTAAAGGTTGGAGCAGCGAAACTGCTCATTATAATAATTAACATTCTCAAAAACCTGAGAGTTTCTACTTGGAATGCTAACGGTATTAGAAATAAAAAATATGGCCTTGAAGAGTTTTTAAAAATGCAAAATATCGATGTCTAATATCTGAGATCCACTCTACTAGGCAATCTTACTTAAAAATTCAAGGTTTCCAACTTTATGAAACAAATCATCCGGATAACCAAGCAAGAGGTGGACTTATTGTTATAATAAAACACTATATTAAACATGAATGCCAGCATTATCAATCACCCGAAATTACATCTACTAAGCAACAGCTTCAGATAGGAGCGATGTATTGTCCACCTAGATATAACCTGAAGAAAAAAAACTACTTCAACCTTTCAATGGTAGATTTATACTAGGATGTGATCTTAATGCAAAGCATGTTAACTTTGGCTCTAGGTCTACAACAACATATTAGCCCACGGATGCAGATAAAACTCCTGATCTACTGGTTTTTATATCAAAACAAGTTACATCTAATTCTATCTGATCATTCTGCAGTGATACGTTACATAAGCGACTAAATAATTAGAAAATTAAAGAGACCAACTCTTGCCAATAAAATAACTAGAAGAGCTTCAGATCTGCAGTAGAATGAAAGATTAACCTATAATCATGACTTAAAACGGTTCAGGAACTACAACAAAAGGTAGAAAGCTTCACTGATATCATTCAGATAGCCGCTTGGAATAAAACCAAAGGAACAACATCCAAAACCATTGGTAAAAATTACCCAAGAGAAATTCGGAATCTCGTCTGAGAAATAAGGAAAGTTAAGAGAAAATGGCAACAAACGAGAAGTCCATCTGATAAGGCGATTGTAAACAATAAATCACATCAGCTTAAACGAGAAATTCAGAAGCTAAATGCAATGTCGATTTCTTTGTACATTGGAAAATTAACCGCTGAGGAAAATACGAACTACTCAGTATAGAAGGCAACAAAAAGTATAAAAGCTCCAATTACGCAGACCTCTCCCACTAAGCAAAGCGCGGGCTAAGGATAAAAATCTATAGCTGAAGAGTTTGCTAATCATCTGCCTGATATTTTTAAACAGAATGGAAGGTGCAGTCATTTATAAAACCTGGCGCATTTGACATGTATGAAAGCGTTTCGGTTGAAACTCGTAGCGCTTCAAAAAATCAATGGTCTTTAAGTTAAATCCATGTGTCACAATCTTTACATTACTACACAGTGAAGATGACCTCGGCAATCTTGGAGTTGAATTTCTTATTGGGCCACAATAAAGAAGGCTTTGTTTGACGTGTCCAAGCAATCCCTAATCGAATGTGTAAGCTTCGCTTGCACATGAGATTGCCAACCTGTTAATTGTTTGTGTGCATGTGCAATTATTGTTAAATGAGTGTTTATGTGCATAAAGATAAACACTCATTTCACAATAATTTAGATAATCTGATGGGCTCTATAAAGAAGGCTTTGTTTGACGTGTCCAAGCAATCCCTAATCGAATGTGTAAGCTTCGCTTGCACATGAGATTGCCAACCTGTTAATTGTTTGTGTGCATGTGCAATTATTGTTAAATGAGTGTTTATGTGCATAAAGATAAACACTCATTTCACAATAATTTAGATAATCTGATGGGCTCTATAAAGAAGGCTTTGTTTGACGTGTCCAAGCAATCCCTAATCGAATGTGTAAGCTTCGCTTGCACATGAGATTGCCAACCTGTTAATTGTTTGTGTGCATGTGCAATTATTGTTAAATGAGTGTTTATGTGCATAAAGATAAACACTCATTTCACAATAATTTAGATAATCTGATGGGCTCTATACCTGTGCACGATGTAAAGTAAATGATTGGTGACTTTAATGCTAGAGCTGGCCGAAATCAGACCGATAAAGTTCACTGATAAAGTTTTTTCGCTAAGGATGATTCTTTCCAAGTAATATGAAACATCTCGCGATGTACACCAGGTGTTTCTAGATTTCAAGCAAGCCTATCAATCGATCAATCGAGAGAGGCTTTGGTATGCGCTTGAATATTTAGGAATATCAAACAAATACGTACATGTGTGTAAAATGACAGTAACGCAGTCACAATGCTGTGTCAAAGTTTTAAACAGGCTATCGAAAACTTTTGCAATTACTTCTGGTGTTCGACAAGGAGATGCGCTGTCCCCGATACTTTTTAATCTCATGTTTCCTTCGTAAAAGAGAAACACCTCAGGACAATATCTTATTCCGACAATTCAATCAACTTCTTGCTTATGCAGATGATATCTGTGTGATTGGATTGAATGGCAACGGAGTGAAAAAGATACTTGATCCACTGGAACAGTTTTCAGCTTCTGTTGGTCTCAAAATTAATGAGTCCAAAACCAAATATCTGATCTCTGGTTTTCGAGACCAAGACGCAAGTGATTTCAGTAGTGGAAACCGCACTTTTTAAAGAGTGATGAAATTCAAGTATCTTGGATCTCTCATTACTCACAATAATAGTGTGGGAGAGGATATCAAGGTTCGCCTCGGCTTTGTATCCTCTACGTCCACTGCTGAAATCAAAATAGCTTGCAAATACGGATACACTGAAACTGTACAGAGTGTTGATCAGACCCGTTGTCATGTTGATCAGACCCGTTGTCATCAAAGGACAGCGAGTACGCTGGCTCGGTCACGTTCTGCGTGCTGATCCGAAACGAATGATACAGCGATATTTAAAGGGAGAACCGCTTTTCGGTAGGCGAAGAGGTCGCTGTCGGCGACGATGGCTCCACGGCGTAGAAAGCGATCTGGCATCTTCCAACTGCTTGCAAAAGTATGAAGATCGGGCTCGTGATCGAAACTGTTGGAGTCAGATTGTTGACACGGTACGGGCATATAAAGGCCTCGACAAACCGTTAAAAAAAATATCATGAAGATAAAATTTATTCAATTATAAGCCTCAGTTTGAGCGATTACTTCATCATTGAACTTAAATTTCTTTCCAATTCTTTCGATTTTGCCATCGTTTTCATCGATCTGTGACACGGTGCATAGTCTTGTTGAAACAACCCTATTTTGTTGTGCAATTGTGGCCGTTCAATCGATCCAAAAGTGCACAGTAATAGTCGCTGATGGTGGTTCTTTTTTGGAGATAGTCGATGAATATTATTTTGTTCGCATCCCAAAATACAGACGCCTTCACCTTATCGGCCGACTGTTGCGTCTTAAACTGCTGTCCACTCAGTTGACCGCCTTTTGGACTCTGGTGTGTAATTGTGAAGCCATGTCTCATCCATTGTCACATATCGACGATATCATTCCATTTTATTGCGGTTTAACAGCGCCAAACACTCTTCTGAAGCATCGATTCGTTGTTGTTTTTCGTCGACTGTAAGTTCATGCGGCACCCACTTTGACAGAACTTTTGCATACCTAAATGTTTGTGTACAGTAGTAAAAACACTACCATTTGATATCTTTACAATGTCAGCTTTCCGTTCATAAACAATTTGTGGATTTTTTTGGTGTTTTCTGGACTAACAGCCTCATTTGGGCGTCCACTGGTACGACCACAGTTAAATTCAACAATCCAGTTCTCTACCATTTGTATTGATGGAACAGTGTTTGGATAATGTTTATCAAGCCATTGTTTGGTTTCAACTGTATTTTTTTATCAAAAAGCAATTCTTTATTAGAATTTATGCTATAACTTGATGCTGTAACTCGCGAATCAATAGTCAGATTGCTATCAAATTTATACATGTATCGTTTAAAGGTTAGTACTAGATAAAAATCATATGGATAAAATTCTAGTAACGCCATCTATGATCTAAACATCATAATGATATGTTTGGTGCAGGGAGTATATCCAAAGGTCACACTGAAAACCTGAATTTTAAGCGTTCAAAAAACTCTAGAGGTCTTCGGCCCAACACGATCATCCTTAAACTTTAGCATATTGGTACATGGCGTTTGAAATAGCTTACAGGAAAAAATATGCTGATTACTAAAATGACAGTAGAACAAAAGCTCTTTAGCAAAAAATTTTCTACTGATCATATTCTGCTATCTTATATCTTAGCTATCGAAATAAAGAAGTTTCAATAAAAATTTACCAAGCGGTTGCAAATAAATAGTTTGATCTAAGATCAATCAGCGCATCTGAGCCTGGCCCCATGATATAAATAGTAGCTGACGCACTAGATCTTTAACTAGTTATTTAGTCATATCACTATTAATCGTAACTTTTAAATATATTGTATTTTGAATAATCGATATTTGTATCTTTCAAATTTTTTGCACCTAAATTGCACAAAAAATTTGATCCATTAAACAGCGATCAATTAAACACTCATTTTGATAATAAAACGTATTCTAAATTGAATTCACCGGTTTTTTATGACGAAAGTCAATGATAAGAAACCAAACAATCTATAATTATTGTTCATGTTTACAATATGTTGATCAGCGTCAATATTTATAAGCGCTAGTTGTTCTTGATTTCACTTATATATTAAAACACGTTCGCCACTCAACCATTTTTTTGATATTCAGAAAAAACTACCATACAAGCAATAACAAGTCACCTATATGTGTCATGAGTTTATTGGACAACAATCCGTCACATATAATATGTGGCATGAGTCTTTGAATGCCCATACGTCACGTATATGCGACGTGAGTCTTAAGTATGTACAATGTATGCGACACATTTGTGTGACATGAGTCTATGAATGACGTTTCGTCATGTTTGCGCGGTCTGAGTTCTAGTTTGTTAGTATATGCGACCAATATAAGTGATATATGTCTTTGGAATAAATTATAATTGAAGTCATACATTTTATGGTTATGTTATGTTTATATTTTATTCTAAACATAAAAAAGCGGAAAATGAGAGGCTTTTACAAATTTCATAAATCATAAAAAATAAAAAGTTTGAAAATTTGTTCAGTGTGCCAAATTCTAAAACATGGATATGCACACAATCCAATCTACTCGCCTTCATTGGATTAACACACACAACAAACGTATTTGGTCGCAGTTCTCTTACCACTTTTGCTACATTGGCGACTCTTTACCACGCTTGGGAAATGTCCCATTGTTGGATTATTTCCTACTATTGGATGTCCCATAATTGAACAAGAATCAGATTGCTGTGCTGAAGATTGTCTCAAATACAAAATACCATACAAAACCATACAAATATCTACTGTCGACTAACAGAAAAACGAAAATTCTATCATTTTACTTTTATTACTTTTATAATTTCGGGGAGTCCCACAAAAATCAAAATATCTCAGTAACGAAAACCCATATCCACAAACCGTTCGGATACGTGTCACATACAACTGTAAACTATCGCGCAAAGCAAAACCTTTTAACACAAACCACAAGTCCAGAACAAAGTTATTGCAATACGAAGTTGTAGCATTTTCCGTCACATATTTGTGACATGATTTGTTTTTAAACTATCATATCACATATATGTGACGTTGAGTGGCGAACGTGTTAAATTTTTTTGATTTCACTTAACCTGTTTTATATAATTTGTATATAATATTTTCTAATAATATTATGTATAGTCTTACCAGCATCTCAACTGAGTCCTTAAAAACTATTTGAATACGTATGGGTGCAAATTTTAGTTGGTGTTTAGCCCAACCAATGTCTTACACACAATCACCTATTTTTTATACTATCTAGTGTGTGTTAATTTTTGGTTAGTGACAAGATTAGACTTGGAATCACAGTATGATGTTTTAACTAATAAGATATGATCGTTTCAGAATGCGACAGTAAATCATAATTTAAACGTTGCAGCATTTGTAATGAATTTAAGTTCTTATTCTGAAACATTTACCTGAAAGCTATATTTAATGAACAACTTAAGGTTTGGTAAATGTTATATGTTGAGCGTAACAGTAACAGTTTAATTTATTAATGAATCAATCTCAAGTTGTACAGTACAAAACGCTTTATTTGGATGGAAATACGATGACGTTTGACATCAAATAATATTGGTTGACCCATGTTCAGTGACACGTTTTCCTTCGGCAAGAAAATCAAAAATAAATTATATAACTTTTATTTTTAGTCATGCGATTCGACGAAGGTACCATCAGAAAAATACTGGGTATTGATAAGACGATGCACGACCGAACATTTCAGCTGTTTTTCTGGCAGCGGAGCACTAGACTCTAGAGAAATCCTATCTTCAAAAATTGTTTAATTTTAAAATCCAACTAATTGATTTATCTCAATCGCTGAGACCGAAACTCTAGCTACTGTGTGTTTACTATGCTCTATATGGCTTTAAAGACGTATGCCAAGGTAATTTTGGCTACAATTATGGTAAAGAAAATGTTGACTATCGGAACGCCACAACTGTCACCTCAAACACTCCACTTCCGTGCTAGATCTTGAACATTAAACGTTTATTTTGGTATCAAAACTCACATTGGCACCATCTGGTTACATTTACACACATGCACTGTATTTTGCACCCCCATTTTTTTGTCGTCTTTTACAGGCCATATTTCTATAGTCTCTCCATATTGCCATGGTGAATTCCTCACAGAATGAATCCTCAATAAACATCTCCGCGATCTGTATTTGAGGGTTTTCAAATACAGTTTATAATACATTTGTAACATGTAGTAGAGGAGAAAAATGTTAGCATCATGTATCGAATATCACATCGACGTTAAAACAAAGGTGTCCATCCTGGTCGCGAATGGTAGTTGACCGAGATATTAAGGTGTGGTATGCAATCCGGTGATTCCTTTAAAGAAACCAAAAGCGAATTGTGCTCATTGCTGAGTTGTACTCTTAAGACCTTAGCATTCCACCATTCGGGCTTCTTCTGTCTACAAATTCGTTAAGCTGTCCTTCTAGCAAGAACGGCTCTAATTTTTCTTGCGATTTGAAACCAAGCTGCCGCTTTATTATAGGCTTTATTTCATTCTTCAATAGCAAAAAAATGTTATGTTTATTCTATACTGAGAATCTGTTTGTTGGAATTGAAAACCGAGCTTTTCGATACTTCCCAGACACTGTTCACTTCATCAAATTGGTAATTACATCGAAAAGGGCTCTTGCTGACAAGACCTTGATATTTTCGATAAGTGTCTTTATTTATCAGACCTTCACAGGAGTATCGAGTTTTTTATTTCCCTGTCATGCCCTGTACGAAATTTCCACCGTTGCTTTGCCGTAATCGGATAATGGCCACTGCCTGTTATGGTTGAAGATCGACACATCACATGTCTTAGACAACCCGAGCCCGCTCTTTTAAAACCAACACATGGATGTGTCTGTTTCCAAATTGATGATTTTATGAAGAAAAAATGTACTTGCCACTTTGAGATCATGCACGATCGCATAGAACATCATTCTTTCTCCATTTTCGGCCGCACTTTCGTGTCGGGTGTACCGACCTATATTATTACATAAGTCGGTCTGATTTCTATCAGCTCTAGCATTAAAGTCACCAATCTGAAATCGTGTTACGTTTTTCTAAGTGAGTGCACAGGTATTCTAAGTGACTGCACATTCTACGTGGTTACCATCTCGTGTCTGGGTACTTAAGCGGGGATCGTTGTTGTTTTGACGGTATTCGATTTGTTTTGTGTTTTTTAACATTTGAATTTTTTTCCTGAATGCGGGTCATTAGCCCAGCGATCCAACCAAATTAAGTCGCCTCCTACGACGCTGTGGCCTCCATCAAAAGAACCCACTAGCACGAGTATATTTAATTAAATATATATTATGCCTGTTATGTGACATAAACCTTAAAGTAATTTATAGCAGCACTAAACGATTGAGGGTATACAAACATGCATCTTACATGTCGTAAACAATTGTAATTGTACAATTGTGGTAAAGTATGTGGTAAAATATAGGCTTTGTGTGAAGTGTTTAAATATTTAAACGAGAATGATCAAGTCGTTTTGAAAATGGATGGATGGATATTGTATTGGTAAAGATGAGCGTATGAGATGATGTTAAAGATGAATGTGAGATAATGTTAAAGATGAATGTGAAAAAATGAATGTGATTAAAGATGAATGCGGTATTGAACTTATAGTCGAACTTATATCAGTATTAATTAAAACTCAGAAGCCAAACTTTACTTGAATATTTATAATTTGTTAACACACTGTAATTTTACGTTATGATAATTTAATCTTCTTTATTCGCCAGATTAGAATAGAATGACTGATTTTGCATATTCTTAACATTACTGATTTGTCATTTTTATAGTAAATCAATTTGGAAAGCTTTTTCACTATAGCAGCTTAAGTCTTTAAGATATTTAAATTTCCCGGTATTATGGCAAACATATTAATTTTGCAACCAATAACCGGTTGCATATACTTGAAATCTATTCCAAATTAATTTATCTAAAGCTGAAATCATAATTGACAGTATTACTTTATATAAACAGATGTCAAATTGAACAAGTTTTAAGAAATTGTGTTTAAGAGATTTTAAAAGGTAAGTATAATACAATGAAATTAATTAATTAATCTACTTTTAGGTTTGATGTCGGAGATAATTGGTGAGATGCAAATAGAGTTTAAATTAGTGTTATTGATTTTAAGTTTATAAATATATTTTGAAATTAGTTGAGGTGAACTGAATTGTGTTTTTAATTTCGTGTGTGTTTCTCACCAACACTATCATTGAAAGTTTTGATATAGCACAGATGATTTCAAACTACTCAGCACTATTATCTAGTCGAGACTTGTGTCCAATGATAGTTATAATACAATATATTTGAATGTTTGAAGATTCGAAATATTATGAAACCTTGCATAGTACATGAAAGGCCGTATTGATTAATTTTTAATTATAGAAGTTTTTTGCAGAACAGGATCACTAGTAAACAGTAAACAGAGGTTACTACCAATATAACATTTGCGAGGTGAAAGTTAACACAAAAAAAGAACAAAATTGCTGTTAATAACAGTTTTTGAAAACACACCAAGTTAGTTGTATTACTCGAAAATGATCTTCACCAGAACCTGGTTCATCTGCGGATCCGCCGAATACATCTAATGGTGGAAGTGAAAACCTGATAGTTTAAGAAAAATTTTAATTCCATAAATATAACTTAAAATAGGCATATCTTTCACTCTTAATTTAATACCCTGGCAACAAACATTGCATTTAAAATTTTCCCGTCGAAGTGAATAAATTACCTGCATATTTGTATGATGCATTAACGAAATTACATCGTTTATTATCTAAAAATCATTTCCTCTATAAAAAGTTGAAAGTAAAATGCCCAAACAAGAATTTAATTCCACTAATGTTATATATAGCCATTCTCGTTTGTTTGTTTGTTTGTTTTTATCTCTACTATCTGTTTTGGGGCTCGAGGCACTTCCAACTCTTTCGCGGTTCGCTTATTTACGTCCTAACCTTACGCCATTACAGCCAAATCGAGGACGTACGGCTATAGGTCCGATTTACGTAGAACCATCTGCACATTGCATAGCTCCATGCCAGCCTATAGTACTGACATGGAAGATGGGTCGGCCCATGAATTCTGCACTCCAACAGGGGGTCATAGATGTGTTCATTTACACCACCGATCGTAATCGTATGGTGAAAAATCCCTTTACCATCCTGCCCCTATCGGGATTCGAACCCGGTACCTCCCGCTCCAACTGCCGCAGCTTTAACCACTGCGCCACCTGGGCGGTATAGCCATTCTCCAAGCTTAATATGTTAAGGCATCTTTTTTCGATTCAGTGCCACAGTCACATTCTATTTTCTGTTCGGAGCTGCAGTAACTGTAACATCAATGATGCCGTTCATCCTACACGTCAGTGCCTGTCTCTGAATTTCGGCAATCTAGAATGAGTATTGTTAGAATTTCTTTCACACCCATGGTTTAAAAATTGAGTCCACGTTTGTCGATAGTTTTGAACGTCAAAAGAATGATTCTTCAAAAAAGTAAAACATGCATTTGTACTATTGAAAGGCAAGTTTTACATATATGTATCATAAAACATGTGGCCAGTTACCACTCATCGTGTATACATAGCTTCATTTCCGTATCAATCAATTGAAACTCTTAAATAATCCATGGAGTTTGAGTCAGTTTGTAATCTTTAACATCTTATATTGAACCACTTATCGTATACGATTTGCACTTGTAACATTTTCAATTTTATTTCCTTATCAAAATTTGATTGTTTTTGGCTATCATGAAAAAGTAGCTGTAAGATTACTTTTGTACTGAGTACTTCTAGAGATCAAGTGGTTTGCAATTCTTTTGATTGAATCGCATGACATTAAAATAAAATAATTATATAAATAAAATTGTAAAATCGATATTGTCTTATCATAATATAATAATATAATGGAAATATACTTTAAAAATGTTCTTTGCTTAACCCTATCAGTCGTGAATCAAACCAGGTCTTAAAAATATTTATTTTGTAAAAAAATAAATCGTATAAACTTAGACCAGGGTGCTTTTGGCAATGTCTCATATGTGGGATAATTTTACTCAACGGTAATTTTTTTACATATGAAATTTTATTTCAGTCGATTTTTTTCATAATTTGTAAATTTTTGTCGGTCAAAAGTCTGTAATTCGAAGTGTCAAGTGATTTGTTCGTTGCAAATTTCGGGATTTGACAATTGTACTTTGATTGATTTGTCCATCAAATTTTCATTATCGAATGTTGTCGAATGAACTATTACGTGTTGTGATACATTGCCAACAACAATCAAACTGCTCAGCGGAGAAGTTGTTTCTAATGTCTGCGCATTAGCATGTGAATTTTTTTATCACTATTAGCATATTTGTGCAGATTATCAAACCAATTCAAATTTTTTTCTTGAATAATATACATATCTTTGATCCATGCAAATCCATGCTCCATTGGCTCGTTTTTTAGCGATCTGATTTTGAAATTACTTTCGCCGACTTCTAAACTTGATAATGATTAATCCTTCTTATAGTTGTAGTTGGTCGACCTAAATGATTTGGGATATAAACAATAAGTCGCTTTCGTCAAAACTCTTATAAAATTTCCAAGGTAATGATTGTATTATCAGACTTAGTGTCAGTGTTCGAGGGTTGAACAATTTTAATTGTTTAATCATACACTCTAAAAAATAGAAATTGATAGTCGAAAGATAAAATTTTTATTTATAACAAGTGGGCTAATTCTAGCATTGGAGCAATACAAAATCGTGCATGTCACGATAACAAGTAAAAGTGAAGTTGATGCAAAAATTTAATTTTAAAACTAAATAACACAGTTAATTTAAAATTAATTTAATAGTGGTAACGAAAATTAGGTAATTAAATAAGGTAATTAAATTGGTGTTGTGTTCTGGTGTTTTAGTTTTCTACTACTGAAGAAGTGATATATTATTGATGATTCAATCATAATTTGTTAAATGAATTGACCGGTTATCGATGCGGCTCAATAATCCTACCAGTTTATTGAAAAACATAGCCCAAAAATGATTGGTTAGATGGGGAGTATCGTTTTTGTGTTGAGCATAGAAATATAGCGCATAATGAAGCACAAACTCGGTTTACAATCGAAAAGAGAAATGAAGTGGTTCTTGTTAGGAGGACTGTTAAACAAATTTGTAGACTGAAGAGGCGTGAACAACTCTGTTTAACTTTATTTATTTCCAATAATTCTTTATAAATTGTCAAAGATTAGCTGATTGGCACTGGTGAAGTTTATGAAACTAGTCTTCACTTCACTTCACATTACGAGTTTTTACGTTGCGAGCGTTTCTTCTCCAATTTTTTGCACGTTACAAAAATAAAACAAATTCTTGACTATTTCTATTTGAACTATCTGTGTGATTTAACCTCACAAATTTACGTGATGGAGTTAAATAAATTAAATCAGAACATTAAATTAAAACAAATAATTAACATTTAAATAAAAATATATATTTGTAATAATAAATGGTGTAAAATATTATTAAAATAAATAAATAATAAATTGTTAAACATTAGGTTTCTCTATAGTTCCTATAGTGACCTTCATCCATAGAAACTCTATTGAGTTTAGCGGTTACCGTAAGGCTATCCACTTCCTCACAGAAAGTTCTCCATTTCGTTGGTTTTTCACTTCAGACACGATTCTCTTACACATTTTGGAACAGCTTTACATGGCTGAACATCTTTTGCATAGATATTCTTTAAACGTACGACCCAATATAATGATAGCATTAAATAAACAATACAATACAAATGTAAACTCATGCAGTACGCGCTCTGTCTCCCGAATGTGCCTAGTGCATTTCATATAAGCTGGATGGCAACACGTTGAATTCCTATACCCCGTTGCCCGTCGTGAACGCTTTCTTCTCTCGATGATCTGGATGGACTTTCACTTGCCAGTACCCATTCTTCAGATCCAGTGTACTGTACCATTTTAATTTTAACCAGCGTACCATTGATTCGTATTGTTGGGTACTTGTCTCTTAGTTCACGCAAAACCATGTGGATCCCACTTTCATCTTTACTAAGACCACTGATGAACTTCGCGAACTTTCTGGCGATGTAATGATTATTTTTTCCAACTTGATCGTTTTGTTTCATCTTGGACCATTTCTTGATCGTTTCGTACTCTGCACTCTCCGTGCTTTAATTTGTTGATTAATCAATAGCTGAACAATTATCAACCAAACTATGGTAATCGAAATTTTTTATTTTCATGTCTTAAGTTAAAAGATCTATCACAAAGCTTCTCAAATTGATTTCTCCGTTGTTTCGTAGCATATATATTGCCTATAAAACTAATATTAAATAAGTAAAGTAAAATTATGTCCATTGAATATATATATATATATATATATATATATATATATATATATATATATATATATAAATATATATATATATATATATATATATATATATATATATATATATATATATATATATATATATATATATATATATATATATATATATATATATATATATATATTATATATATATGAGTTGGGTGCAAATTCAATGCAGATTCAAAATCTATTTAAATGCCTATCCAGTTGTACCTTCCTTGTATTTAATCGTGCCATCAAACTGATTTTTAGAGGTAAACTTTTGAGGTACACGTTTTTGTAAATTTTTCAACTATGCGGTCTCGTATTATCCAACATGAACAGAAAATTTTCACCAATAAACACAGCAGAAGGTACGACGTACTTCTCGAGTTCTTCTTCAATGTACCGTTGAGAAGTCATTCCTCTTGATCGAGATTCGGTATTGACTCGGGAGATGGATTTAAGATCTGTCGCCTCTAGTGATATGCGTCACGAGAACATGCACGTTCCACCGCCATATGAAACACGCGAACTGATGACGGGCTTGTCGGTGGGCTGCGGTCAATTTCGTTCTCGTCTGCTGGTCTATGTGCAGTTAGATTAACTTATCGAAGCCGTCTTTTAACTGCCGACCGACTGACTTCGACTTCTCGATCCTCTTGGATCCACCGTCTCAGTTGAACTACATTCATACGATGAGTTCATACATACTTAACGTCGACATATATATATATATATATATATATATATATATATACTGCATACGTCAATGGCTGCATGGCAAGATGTTCCAGTCTCTTCTATGGGAACTCTGAATAAGGTAGCTTTAGGTTTTAAAACATAGCCTTCGTAATTCGTATGATAATGAATAAGAGACCGTATTTTTCGTGCTACTTGGCGGAATTAAGACAAATAAACAAACCAAAGTGAGAAGTTAGCAGTGGATATAGAATAAGCGAAACTCGTAGAAGTGATTGAGCAGATCACTCCTACGAATTACGCTTGTTCTTACATGTGAATTCCTGATATCGTGCATGAATTCAAAGGACAGCGAGGCTCGGTCACTGCCTCGCTGAATAAACCAGAGTTTCTGATAAGTAATCATAATCCAAGTTTTCGGAAATAATCAATGGTGGTTGATGTGTGCGTGTTTACTCAAGCCATATTAATTACACAATCAAATGAAACTATTAAACTTAAAGTGTATTGGTAATAAATTCAAAATTACTCGTTTTTGCCTAACACTACTTAAGGACTATTTAAATAATCAGACACACTACAAACGGTTTAGTACTAGTTGAGAATTTTTATTCTCTTTTCCATCTGTACTAAGAAGCGATTGTGTCCAAATGACAATATTGCATTTGATTATGTTCATTATTTCCTAATGAAAAGATGATATTCCTATTCGGCTTTTTATTATGAAATTTGATTTAATAAAACTTTGGTGGTATGCGTTTATTTTTTCTATAATGTATTCGCAACCGTGAACGAATAGAATATTACCAAACCGATATAGGTTGATATTTTCTTATGTATGCGTTAAGTTTTGCTTCTAGTATAGTAACAGAGGTTTTGATATAAATTTATATATATATATATATATATATATATATATATATATATATATATATATATATATATATATATATATATATATATATATATATATATATATATATATATATATATATATATCAATTCTTCAATTTTCGACCATGCTTATTCGTTTGTTCGTATACTTGCATCATTCACTTTAGTTATATACACTGCAGTGCACTTGAATAAGGACGACCGTTTTTTTGAAATATTTTAAAATCGGTCAATTTTTCCAAGATTGACTTTTACAGGATTAGCACTTGTTCAAAATTACATAATTTTTAAACAAAAGTAAATTAGTAGGCCAGAAGAATTTTATTTTATTTTAATTTTTCTTAAAAAGTGTGATTTTTGTTTGTTTCACTTGAATAGAACCTACAATATCATCAATAAATTTGACGTGTTATGAACTTAAACATCAATTAAATTATTTTTTTTAAAAAAAAATTTATATATGGGTCGAGGAAAAAACTTAGTAAGGAAGAAATAGCCCAAATTCAAGTACTACACAGCGAAAATTATTCTCTACAAGCAATTGCAGATAAAATAAGGAGAAGTAAGACTGTTATCTTAGAGGAAAAGTTTTTAGCAAAACACCACAGCCGGGAATGGTGTGGGGGTCCGTCATCATTGTATGGTCCGGGAGATTTGTTTTTTCCAACCGGAAAAATGACCGCAGCAACTTTCAAGGGCATTCTCGAAAAAGCATTTGCCCGCTTCAATGATACTTTTGAGCCATTGCCGTGGATATATCAGCAAGATAATGATCCTATGGCCTCCGTATTCTCCTGATCTCAATAACATGGAAAACGTGTGGGGTGTGCTTTCTCGGAAAGTTTACGAAGGTGGTCGACAATTCGACAATAAAGCAAGCCTTATTAAGGCGATAAATGAAGCCTGGAACCAAATTTCTTAAGATTATTTAAAATCTTTGTATGACTCCATCTCAAGTAGGTTGTATGAAGTTATTTTCAATAAGGGAAGTAGTACACATTATTAAAACCTAGTAAACTCAATTAATTTTTAAAAATAAATCGAATTAAATTAAATTTTTAGTCAATAAAATAATGTTAATCGTTCTTATTCAAGTGAACATTCAAATTTATCATTATTTTAGAAAAAAACAGGAAAGCAAAATTAATCATGCAAAATAAATTTGTTTTTCCTTTAATATTTACTGCTTAATCAAAACTTATAATTCTGTAAAAAAACATACTGAAAAAGTTGAATCGATTTCGAAATATTCCAAAAAAACCGTCGTTCCTAATTCAAGTGAACTGCAGTGTATTATAAGAATTGAAATAACAGTGAGAATTTAAAAATAGTAATACTTTTATTTGACAATACCATAATTTCTAATACATTTTTTTATTTGTTCTAGGATACCATCGTGCAAAAAGTTTGGATAATCATTACTGCCTATAAAAAATCCATCAATATGTCAACTTATGTAACATCCATAATCAATAATATGTAATATATTCACAACAAATTATGTGTCAAATCAATATAATAATTAATTCGAATATTTTTGTTTTAACAGAAACATCCAAATTAGTCTAGTTTTGATATTGATTATTTGTGAAGTTACTTGCAGTCAACATTTGAACAATGACAGCACATCATTAATAATTCAAAATATAAATTTAACGGAACTGGATCAACTTCTCTTCGAAAAGGATTTAGTTGATATCAAACGATTAAAATTCATAAACTTCAAGATACCGTATATACCACATGGCATATTTACAAAAATGCGATCTTTAGAGTTTGCAGATTTCAGTGATTGTCAAATAACAACTTTATCACGATATAATTTTTCAACCGCGTTCAATCTTCGCGAACTGATATTTTCACATAACAATTTGTCGGAGTTGCCTAGCAAGGTATTTCAAGGCGGTAGTAATTTAATCGAAATTAATTTGGCACACAATGAAATCAGAACGATCGATTGCCAAGCACTAAAATATTTATCCAAACTGACCAAACT
Organism: Tipula lateralis; assembly: GCA_963932295.1. Taxonomy (NCBI): domain Eukaryota; kingdom Metazoa; phylum Arthropoda; class Insecta; order Diptera; family Tipulidae; genus Tipula; species Tipula lateralis. Next base: position 172,596,481 of record OZ010737.1, read on the forward strand.
TACTCTATCACATAATCAGATTAACATTTTGCCATCCAATTTATTTTTAAACACACCAAATATACAAATAATAAATTTAAAAAATAATCTAATTGAAACAATAAACGATTGGGATGAATTCTATAATTTGCAATATTTAAATTTAAATTTTAATCGAATTCAAAATATTTCTATTGGTGATTTTAACCGAATTCATTATATTTCGTTGAATAACAACCAATTGAAACAATTAAAAACGAATCGTTTTGTGGAAGAACTTCATGCCGATAATAATCAATTAACTAACGTAAATTTGTTCATCAACGACAGTGTGAGTTTAACCGAATTGTCACTGACAAATAATTTATTGACAAATTTTAATTTTATTAAAAATTTGAAAAACTTGGAGGTCTTAAATTTGTCCTACAATCCGGTCAAATATGATACTGAAAGTAAATTATTTTCTAACCTCAAAAACTTAAAAACTTTAATTTTAAAATCAACAAATTTACGTGACATGGATTTTGAACAATTTTCTGATTTACGAGAGTTGGAAACGTTGGATATTTCGAATAATGGTTTATTCACGATTGATTTCGAATGGCTAGAACGTTTAGAAAAACCTAGATTTTTGAACATCAACAATAATAATTTGGGGAATATGACATTTGACGAGCTGGAATATTTATTTCCAAACCTTAATTCGATAGCCATTTCGGATAATAATTGGCGATGTGATGATTTGAAACACATACTTAAAAGATTAAAACAGCAGAAAACGAAACTGGTGATGGAGTCGTCAGAAATAATTAAAACGACAACAAATATACGAGGCATTGGATGCAAAAACGAAACAGAAAACATAACACGAGCTGAGAAATTCGAGAAAATGACATTGGAACCGCATAATAAGTGCCATAATCACCATGTGAGGTTGGTACAATTTCTATTGAAACTGATAGGATCATTTTGTTATGATGTTCATTCTTTTTTATTTTAGGTCTGGACAACATTTATTATTTAATAATACGATTCTTGAATTTAATTTAATGGAAACGATTCTAATTCAACCGCGAGAAGGCCAAGATCAAATTAAACGACTCAAGTTTATAAACTCGCAACAATCGTATATACCACATGGAATATTTGAAAACTTTGGTTGTTTGGAGTATGCAGATTTTAGTCACTCTCAATTGGAAGTATTATCACGATACAATTTCTCAAGCGCTTTTAATTTGCGTGAATTAATATTATCTCATAATAATATATTGAGATTGGAAAGCAATGTTTTCGACGGGGCAAACAATTTGGTCGAACTTAAATTAAAACACAATAAAATCACAACGATCGATAGTGAGGCATTGAGGTATTTGACCAAATTATCAAAACTTGATTTATCTCATAATCAGATTAACATGTTGCCATCCGATTTATTTGTAAATACACCGAATATAAAAGTGATTGATTTAAGTAATAATCTGATTGAAACAATAAACCATTGGGATGAATTTAATAATTTACACTATTTGAATTTAAACTTTAATCGAATTAATAGTGTTTCGATAAGTGATTCTAACCGAATTCAAAACATTTCGTTAAATAATAATAAATTGAAGCGGTTGAAAACAAATAGATTCGTTCAAATACTTCATGCGGATAATAATCATTTAACCAATGCAAATATGTTCATCAACGAAAGTGTGAGTTTAACCAAATTGTCACTGACAAATAATTTCTTGACGAGTTTAAATTTTATTAAAAACTTGAAAAAACTGACATATTTAAATTTGACCTACAATCCAGTCAAACATGACGGTAAAATTAATTATTTTTCCAACCTCAACAACTTAAAAACTTTAATTTTAAAGTCAACAAATTTAAATCATTTTAATTTTGAACAAATTTCTGAATTACAAAATTTAGAATCATTGGACATTTCGAATAATGGTCTAGTCTCGATTGATTTCGAATGGCTTGGATTTTTAGAAAATCTTCAATATTTAAACATAAACAATAACAATTTAGGGCGTTTGACATTTGATGAGCTGGAATACTTGTTTCCAAACCTCAATTCGATAGCTCTTTCGAATAATAATTGGCAATGTGAAGATTTGAAACGCATTCTGAAACGATTAAAGTATCGCAACCTAAAATTGATGACGGAACCGTCAGAAATAATTATAACGGAAACAAATGTTCATGGTATCCGATGCAATATTGAAAATACGCCAAATGAAAGTACAACAATTTTTAATATTACGTTAATACCAATAATGATTGTTTTTGTTATACAATTTATAATTTATAATACTTGTGTATCTAAAATATAAATATTGTTAATAAAAATTAAATGATATTCATTTTTTTCTCTATCTAAATAATCAAATATATATTAATTTTTGTTTTATATTAATTTTATTTACTATTTGTCTTACTGGCAAAAAGGTGCAGTGGTTTAAGCTGCGGCATTTGGAGGTACAGGGTTCGAAGAACCCTGATAGGGGCAGGATGCCAAAGAGATTTTTCACCATCTGATCGTTGGTGGGAATGAACGCATCTATGACTCTTTGTTGGAGTGCATATTACATGGGCAAATCATTTCAGTACTATTAGGCTGGCATGGAAATATGCAATGTGCAGATGGTTCTACTTAAATCGGACGTCTTCGATTTGGGCTGTTAAGTAGGGCGTAAATATAAGCAAACCATTAACTATATGAGAGAACCTTTAGCCTCAGTTATTTTAGTATTTTTTATTTTTATTAAGAAGAAATAAATCAAATATTTAAAATAATGCGCAAAAACTTTAAAAATTATATCAAAATTTCAAAATTATAATTTGATTAATTTCAAATTGAAGACCGTTTAATATTCCTTTAATTATTGTAATTTGTTCTTGTCATTTAATGTAATAAAAGGATTTTTAGTTTATTATTCAACAATTTGTTGAATTTTTATAAATATTTGTTGAAAAGTTTAGCACAAATTTGTTGAAGAATAAATTGATGTTCGATATTCAACAATCAATTCTTAGTAAATTCATCAAAAAGTCAACAAAAATCTTATTTTAATTTATTATTTGTTAATTATTAAACATAATATGTTGAATAGTCAACAAAAAATTATAGATTATAGTTACTTTTTATGCAATTCATTTTTTGATTAAAGGAACACTGCTGTCTATACATGACATCAGAAAAATAAAAAAAGTGTTTGGGTGGAGGACATTATCTAGTTGGTATTTCGACGCCTGGTTGCAAAAATCAATGGTTGTTGAAAATTAAGTTTGTTTGAATTTAATTTAAAAAAATACTTATATCTTAGCATTATAAATAAATACAATTTTTGATTACTTAAAAATTAACAATTTTTGAGTTAAAATTCAACAAGTTTAAAGTTATTTTTAATACAGTTGTTGTTTAAATTTCATTATTGATTTGTTGATATTTAAATGAGATGTTGAATATTTTCTGCGTGTTTGATATTATGTACTACAATAATTGAATGTAATCAGTTACACACAATAATTGTAGTAAATTTCAACTAAATTTTTTTAGAGTGTATGTTGTAGCTGTGAGAATTGGGACAAAAGTCGAATCCAATTAGTGTAATCATTTTTTTGTAATAATTCTGCCATTATTTTGCCCACAACCAAATTATACATACAAAAATTATATGTAATAATTTTGACATTTGCGTAATTGACATAAACAGAGGATACTTAATTCGTTAATTTAAAAAATTTTAAATTGTAATTTGGGTTAACCGAAAACATAAAACAAATTGATAATACAGATATTGTGTTTGCTATTCCGGTTGAAAGTTATTTTTTGCATCAAATATGGCCAAACTTAACGGAAAAACTCTTACATTAAAAATAATTAGAATAAGCACGTGTATAATATATAAATGTTACTACTAGCATAGCTTAAAAAAGTAATGTTCTAATCGACATTTTAAGTTGTACCAACTGTCAGCTATAGGGCAAAAATACTTATATAATTTAATTTAAATCGTCCATCAAACTTAATTTGCATGATCACGGAATTTACAAAATTCAAACGTTTCATCTAGATTATCGTGTACAAAAACAGTAAAAACTCTTTATTTGATTTTAAGCAATTGTTCCTTTTGTGTCATTTTCGATTATTTTTATTTTGCTTGCTTACAGATCCAATTTTCATAATGCAGTCACTTTCCATTCTTCGGTCATAGCTTCATTTCGCCATATTAATCAAAAAAGGTCGAAAAGACGGTCGACAAAATCACAACTCCGAATATCAAGAGAGCTCTGAATAATTCAATAAACTTCTATCATTAATATGCGGTTTGTATTTGCGTGAACTTCTTCCTAAACTATCCTTAAAATACAACAACAAAATCTAGGATTTTTTTTAGGAAAAACTTCACACGTGTGTAGTTAAGAATGAAGTATTTCCTAATTTAATTATTACAAATAAAATTCTATTGATGTGTTTAAATATATAAGTAAAATTACGGATTAATGAATAAATGAAATAAAGTATTCTTTCTAAATAAAACAGTATATGATGATTGTAATTGTATTTAAATATATAAATTATATAATATCAATATTTTCTATTCAAACCAAAATAGCTAATTGTAATATTAATTTTACATAACTATGGATCTGATCTACCAGAAAAACATAAATATGCAATTAAATAGTTTTTTCCAGTGTACGAATTTTGGAAAGAGCAAGATACAAATTCGTTTCATGAAAAACTAAGCATTTAAAGCCTACTTGTTAGTGCATATTTTTACATATTTTACCAAAAGTGCATATTTTGTCTAAAAAAGCATATTTTTAAAAATAAAAGTATATGTTGGTTATATTTTTACTAATATTGTTCTCACAAAAATATTGCCTTATGTTCAATTTGTACTAATAAATATGTACTATGTAATTTGACAAATTCTGTTTAAGCTTACTAGCTTAACCATTTACCATGTGTAGCACATCGTGTTTGTGAATATATTCGTGGATTTTATCCTAAGGTGGATCGTTTAATATCAAATATTAAAAAAGTTTTCTAAAGCTCCTTCAAGAATAGAAATATTTAAAGAAATAGCACCCGGCATCGGACTTCCTTTACAATCAATAACAACACGATGGGGAACATGGCATGCAGCTGTGAGATATTATCCAAATAATTTTGAAAGTTTAATTTGTGTATTTAACACATTAGACGACGAGGAGGCAGCCGCAATCAAAAACTCAAAGCAATTATTATTTGACCCCTCAGTAAAGGCTAATATAATCTTTATTGCAGCGAATTACCGTTTTCTTGAGACATTAATCACTATGTTGGAGACTTCCGGTCTTCCTCTTGTTGACCAAATTAAAATTGTTTCTGATGCTGCAAAATAAATAAATAATGTACAAGGAAAAGCATCTGACGCTATCAAAAGAAAGTTTACCAGCGTAATCGACAAGAATTACGGGTTTGCTGTATTAAGTAGTATTTCTGCTAAATTTGCTACAGCTTCCATAGGCACCGCACCAGAAACATATAAAATTCTAAATTGTTTTTACATTACTATGGATCTGATCTACTAGAAAAACACCATCATTAGAAATTCTAATGGTCCTCTGGGTGATTAGTATTCGAAAATTCCATAATAAGGAATCATATCGCCTCATAGGTACTTTCCTAGAGTTTCCCGTGCTCATTCATTCCAAAAATGATGATGTTTTTCTGGTAGACTAGATCTACAGTAATATAAAATCAATCTTGGATTTTGGTCCCGGTTTTCCTGAAGCACGGGAAAACTCTAGGAAAGTACCTATGGTCCGAATCAGTACAAAATATCTTTTATTCGTTAATATGAAGTTATACAAATACATATAAACAAATAAATTGTTGTTGTAAGTTAAGGAAGATTTAGAAAAAACTTCACTCTCATGTATTTTTCTATGAGAAAAGAATGTCACTTTAAGATCAACAGTGATCGCAAAGTACATCAATCTTTATAATCGGGAGTACGGACCTATATTATTATATAAGTTGGTATAATTCGTCCTAGTTCTAACATTAAAGTATCAAAAATCTGACATAGTGCTGAGGCATAGAGCCCAACAGATTATCCTAATTATTATAAAATGAGTTTATGTTGAAGTTGGCTTACATCAATGGACACATGTTCATAGACAATTGACTGGTTGGCTAATCTTATGTGAAGGCGAGCGAAACTTACACATTCGATTATCGACTGCTTGAAAGTTCAACACAGCCTTATCATCTTCGCTGTGTAGCAATGTATACCATATATAGTCTTAGGATACATTACCTCCACTTTAAGTCAATCGATCTTCTTGCAGAGCCACGAGTTCCAGCCGATACTCTTTCATACATGAGATAGATCCGTCAAACGCACCTGGTTTACCGATCGTTAATCTTGTTTCCAGGTATATAAGCGGGAGTTTGTTGTTATTTTGGCGTTTTTTTGTTTTGTTGACATTTTAAACACATGAATTACGAATGCGGGTTGTAAGCTCAACGATTCAACCAGATTTATACGGTTAGTTCGAAATATATACGAAACTTGAATGCTTACAACCTCAAGACATATTAAAATTTCTAATTAATTTCTATTTAAAATAATACGATGTCATTTATAATAATACGATTACCGACTGGATCTGATAAAGAAAACAAAATGGAAATTTAGAACCAAAACTAATTATTTGCAATTAGAAATAATTGTTTTGAAATAAAACTCTAAGTACAAATGCTTACCTTCGTTTCTAGTGAAATATAAGTGATGCTATAAAATCAATTGGCTTATTATCGGTTGTCTTCAACAGCTGCTTGAGATAGCATAACAATCATAATTATGGACAATAGAGAGCACCTGAGAGTCATCTAAAATATATTTTTCAATATAAAATTCCATATTAACAAATATACAAATCAAATAGGTTTCTAAATAAATTTAATAATCTATATTCATCAAAAAATTAAAACTTACCAGAATTGACAAAATCACAATATTCCAACTTCAATGACGTGTACGAACATATAAATCACAAGATCTATTTTGGAGATTTGCACTTTTTAAAATACTCGTTTTTACAAAGGCCCTGTCCGATTTCTGTAATAATGAAATAATTTTGACATAAGCGAAATAATATATGTATGCAACCAAATTATTACAGCAACTGCGTGTTATAATTTTGACATCTCTGTAATAATTTTAACACAACAACAACGTCGGGCAATAAGAATATTTTAAATTCTTGAAAGTAATTATATATTATATACTATATTATATATATATTATATACTCGTATGTATGTTAATAATTTTTATATGTAATAATTTTTATATGCATATAGTATGTTATTAAGATAAATAACACTATATTAGGGTCAAACTCTACTTCAATCATAATTATGACTTATTAGAGTTTAAACTATTTTAATATTCACTTTAATATTAATTTGTACACACTTTTTAAAACGTTTTGTAGTTTGAAATTTCAAAATTACCAGTCAATATTATTACAGCATTCGGACAGCAAACGAACTTACATCAAAATATGGAAGAGCAAATTATTTCGCTTATGTCAATAATTTTTCATTATTACAGAAATCGGACAGGGCCAAAGTATAAATTATTGAATAATCACGATAAAATGCATAACAATTTTTGATTCTCAACCATATGGATTCAGCATAAAATATTAAATATATGGATTCAGCATAAATAATTATTATTTAAAATATGAAATTTATAAAATATTTAATTTAACAATCAATAATATATTAAACGGATATGTTAGCTTATTGATTCAAACTACGCGTATGTCTATAAGTGATCGCATTGAACATTACTTGTAAATTGATAAGATAATTATATCTAAATTATACTAAGACGTACATTAAAAAATATTATACGTATACTCCTATCTTTTGTCAAGTTGGCCCGTATAGAAGTGTTCGATTAAATGCCTAATTATTATCGTTAACGATATTTAATCTATAATTTTTGGTATAAAATTTAATTAACTTTTTTTTATATGTAAATGATATGGATATTTACTATAGTACTCCAATAAATAGATTCTCCTCGCAGTTTGCGTTTTTCCTATTTTGCATTCGGAACATGTGATTGTTCAGGGAACAAAGTCCCTTGATAATGCCTAGCAAGATCCTTAAGGTGCGTTTATCATAATTCAAGAAAGATTGGAATCTTTGTTGATTTATTATCCAAAAAAGAATTGAGATGAATTTAGACAAAGTGATAGTCAATATCTTTTTTAAGAGATATGATGACACTTTTAAGAAGGCTCAGGTCTATTATAAGAAGAAGCTGCATCCAAAGCGGCCACCAGCCAATACATTTCCTTTCAAACCCCATTAAAATCTATTTAAGTCAATTGTTGGCTTCAAAAAAAGTTTCGATGAAATAGTATTGATGACAATCGCCTTTTTTAGAGCGCATCCTATTTGTCAGAAAGGATATGATGATATCTTTACAACTCACTTTCGATGGAAAAAGCACTGCTTTCAAAATTACAGCAATGTCCGCATGAAAGTAGCGTACCTATACCACGGAGGATTGATGTTTTGGCCTCAGGATTTTGTGTGTATAAACCAGCATCAGCCAAATAACAGGATACTGATCCATCAGTTAAGATCATCATATCGTCTCTAGAGAGGTAGGATCAGCTGTTGTAATAACACAAAATAATTTTCCAAACACATGTTTCATCATCATGGTGTCCGAGGGCATGTGAACTGTTATGTGCCAGCCGACCTCCCTCCATATTTGACAGTACCCAGGAGGGCTAATTAAATTGTATCTGTCTTGTAGGCGATTGGCGCTGTACACTTTCTCATTCAAAAGATCAAGCGACAGCAGACCCACAGTCATCTCAAGAACTGCTATGGGTTATAATACAGCCCCTAAAAGGCGTGTATGGCCCTCGCAATACCTAGTCAAAGAATGTTTTTGAAAGCGATTTAGAGGTCTCCCTCCAAACTTACTCATTGTTCTAGGCCACTAAATAAGTATATCGAATAAATAGAAATATGTAGTTTAAATTTAATAAAAATTATATATTTAGTTTATTGAATTTTTAATTTTAAATCTAAATCGAACGTAGATTTAGAAAAATATTGAATCAATCCCAAAAATTAGCTTTCACCCGCGTAAACTACTTACTTTTTAGTTAATAATTAGCTTATCTTATAATATTACTCTTCCGGTTCGTATCCGCACTATTGCTGCCACAGATTACTGACCAGAGTTTAGTCAAACTTATTATTTAATTTATTTCGCACATCAAAATGTAAAAACATTATCCACTTACCACTAGTGTCACTAATTTTGTCCACACAATTTATTACGCAATTCACTTTTTTTCCATGGCTATTCAATTGCCACTGGTACTTATCAATAAATTTTTTATCGTAATTGTTCATCTAGTTAGTTTATACTTATTTATATGTTGCCATTTGTCGATATACACATTTGTGTTTAAACTCGGAATTCTGAAATTCCGAATTCTGAAGTCTGAAATTCGGAAATACTTGGATATGTATTGTGAGATGTACACGGATCCATAGTTAAAAAAATTGATTTATTGTCATCTTTGATCTTAATTTCGAACAGTAATATAATTCATCTTCTCAAAACTAAAACATAAATTTATATGCTATTGAAAGACAAGTTTTACTACTATATGGTCTCTCGATTAAGAAATGTTTCATTTTATGTACACAGTATATTTATTATAAAGTATGTGGCCCATGACCATTCATCGGGTATACATAGCTTCATTTCGTTAACAATTAATATAAAGGCAATTCAAACACTTAATTTATCCATGAATATTGAAACAATTTCTATGCTAACTTCCAATATTGATCCACTTTTCGTTTGTTATTGTATAGTTCAAATTCTATCTCTTTGTTTTCATTGTTTTTGAGTATCAGAACACGACTGCATGAATTTTGAGTATTTAGAAATCAAGTGGTTGAAATTCTTTTGATTGGATCTCGTGATATAAACAAAATAAGTAATTGAAAAATCTATAACGAATGTTGGCAGGTAGAGTAAAAATTTTCACGCGTATTAATGGTTAACCCGTGCAGTTGTGAATTACACCATAGGTATTCCTAAAAATATTTCGTTTTTATTTTATTTTACTTATAAAATTGGGGTAAGTCAATCATACTTTGTAAAATACTAAATCCAAAACATAGACCAGGGCGCTTTTGGGCAATATCTTATATGTGGGATAATTTTACTGAACGATAGATTTTACTTATAAAATTTTGACTAAAAGTTTGTATTTTGAAATATCAGTGATTTGTCCGTTGATTCAAAAAATTCGGTTTTTCATCGTCGAATAAAATTATCGCAAATGTTGTCGAAAATACCATGACGTCCTGTAACACATTGTCATCAACAATCAAACTGTTCAACGGAGAAGTTGTTTCCAGTGTCTGCCGATTTGCGTCTTCATCATCTATGATGTAATCGTGCTTATTCAACGGTGTTGATTTATTCGTCCAATTCCGATAGTTTAAACTTCTTATGAGGCGGATGTATATTATGCTTTTGCCGTCTATACACGAGTTTCTGGAAACGATAAAACTTTACGACTCGCCACAAAAGTTAAATTTTCATCACAATCAACATATTCCTTCAGATCATCAAACAAATTAAAATGACAGTCGTACTGAACGGTAATTTTTCTAATCTCAATACCGCTCCGCAAATTGAATATACATTAAGATGAATCCTTCTTACCGTTGTAGTTGGTATAGGCCTAAATGATTTGCGATATACAAAATTATTCCACTTCGCCAAAACTCTTAAAATTTCCAATGGAATGATTGTATTATCAGTCTTAGTTTCGAGTGTTAAACAATTTTAATGATTTTATCATCTAACAAAGATAACACATTTATTAATAAAGCGTTGGGATATTATAACTTTGGACAGTTCACATTCTCGCTTGTCAACGATAAGAATTAAAAGTGAATTTGCTTAAAGTAATAGTGGTTACGAAAGATAGATAAGGTAAATCAATTGGTGTTGTGTTCTGTGTTTTAGTTTTCTATTTAATTAATTACTGACAAGTGATATTTTACTAATTATTTAATCATAATTTGTAATTTATTAAGATGTTAATTAAATGAATTCTCTTGAAGAATTTTCGTGAGATTATTCTGTCGAATATCGGATAGAATAATTAAGTGAAATATTCTTAATTAGTAATGGATTAAAATGTATCTGATCCTGTTGGTGAAGGCGTCTATTCTTCTTTAATATTTCGCAAGAAACATAAGATTCATTGAATACTTTTGATAGGGCTTGTCATGGGAGGTGATTAAATCTGCCTAATTTTTAAAAATGTTAATAAAACACGAAAAGTTTATACCGCCAACATAACAGCTACCCACACTTAAGTACTCGGACCAGAGAATATAATCGACTCGTGGAAGTTATAGAAAACCTGACTCGCGTTTGACGATTTAATCACATACATGAAAGAGTATCGTTTGGAACTCGTTGCTCCCCAAGAAACTCGATAGCGTAACAATAGCCCATAAATTACTAAACAGAGAAAATGGAGTCAGAAATCTTGGATTAGAATTTCCCATTGAGCCACACGTAAAAAAGGCTGTTTTAGACTTCCAAGCCATCGATTGGATTATTGAATGTCTAAGCTACGCTTGCATTTGAGATTAGCTAACCTGTCAATTACATATGTATACATGAGCTCGCACTGATGCAAGCCTACTCCATATAAAGACTTATTTCACAATAATTTGGATAATCTGATGGGCTCTTTATATCTGAGCACTATGGCAGATTGGTGACCTTAATGCTAGAGCTAGCAGAATTATGATTAATTATAAGCCAAAATCACACCGAATTATGATTAATTATAAGTCCTACTCAAAATGCGCCCAAAAATGTAGAAAGAATGATGTACTTTACGATCGCTCATAATCTCAAAGTGACAAACATATTTTATAATAACAAAAAAATCTACTTGAAAAAATGGACACATTCCGTAAACATCTCGAATCCAATTTGACCATTTATCTTACGTGCTTGAGACCGTATCGGTTTTCTTGTCCAATACGAAAATTTAGCACTGCTTATGTAGAAATCGGATTTATTCTCTTATAAAAGTAATTTCTTCAGCAACAGTCAGTGTAGTGGTGCCTATTTCAATAGTAGTGTCTGCAGCTGGTTTCGATTCACTCACATAATGTTGATTCGCTCAGTTTATAAATTATCTATTCATTTTTATTTCGTCACTATGTCTAAAGCTTGAACCGACTGCAATTACTGTTTGAGCGTCTATAAGAGATAGCATCTCTTACTCTACAAAACTTTACTATAACATAAAATATTTCGTGGGTCCCGGTTGAATTCGAACCATTTTCTCTTTTGAATTTATTAACAAGTATATTATGGTTACACAACCCTCGATTATTTTCAATCGTCCCGAAAAGTTAGCAGATCTCACTAAAGTTCGTCATCGTTATTCCACCTTTGGTTTATGCTGATTCCCAGGTAATCCAAATTCTTAGCTATAGAAATATTTCCTTGCCGAATATTACATTGGCCGGCGTTTTGTCTGGGGCATCGCGTTCTGCACTACAAGCAAAAGAAGTTTGTCATATTTGATTGTAATCCACCACTTTTGCCAACTGTTGCTGCATGGTTCGGTAGAACCTCTCCAACGTCCCGTTCGACTGCAGGTTTATAGTAGTCGGAATGAGCTTATTATTGAGTGATATTTTCAGTTTTCTATACAATTATCGATAATGCGTGTAAAATGACAAGATGCTCCTGGATAAATTACTTAGTATACCAACCAATCTTTAACGTCTAGCTCGTTCCGCTTTCTTCGGACGATATGGCCCAAATACTTTACTCTTTCTAGGATAGTTTGCTTTTCTTCCATTTTAGCTTCACATTTGCGTTCCTAATTAATTTTAGCATTTTCTCGATGTAGCTCATATGTTCTTAGAAAGTACAAAACAATACCATGATGTCATTAGGATAAACAAGAGCAATACAGTATACTTAGATATGAACCCATTCAGCACGCACTTTATAAGTTTCTCTCAGGTTGCTTGTGCATTACATGTTATCTGAATAGCACGTTGAAGTTCTTTAGTCCGTTGCCTCTAAATGGGTACTGGCAAATAAAAGTCCGATCTGTATATGGACTTTTACTTGTCAGTACCCATTTTGCAGATCCAGTGTACTGTACCATTTAACTATAACCAAAGGTTCTTCGATTCGTGGTAATGTGTAGTTGTTTGTTAGTTCACTTAAAACCATATCGAACCAACTTTCTTCTTTACTAAGACCAATGATGCACTTTGCGAACTTTTCGATGGTTATTACACCTCTATTACCTTACACACGTTAAAATGCTTTTCAGTCTTGGTCAACCCTTTCTGGATTTCGGCTTGCTCAGCTATGATCTTTTCGGATGGTTAACATGATGCGAAGAGTATTCTCGGCGTTTATTTGATGTCGGACCAAATTTATTCTCCCAATATCTTCATCCTCTTTCGAGAAAATGTTACTCATTTATTTCAGAATTCTCTTGGCATTTCTGTTTTCTGAGGAGTACAATCTGTTTTCAGATCTTTAAGCTTGATCACTGGATTCCGTACATTCGCTATGTTTCTATTAACTGATAATATCTTCCACCATCTGGAACTTGGCAATTCGTTCGTCATTGCTGATTGTGATGTTTTAGTTAAACAAGTTTATCAGTTGATCTTCTACCGCTTCTTCTCTTTCTGCAACTGGTGTTCGACCAGCCATTATATTTTATTCGAAGTTGTTATTTGTTGGATCAATTACACTGGCGATTGAGAAGTCTTGTTGTTCTGAAGCTCAAAGTTGTTTGCACTTGCTATATATGACTCGGACAAGCTATAAAATACATTTCGATGTAGCCATCTCGATGCACCTGTCTTCAATATGATAAGTAGGTCTTCTATCAAATTGCTTCATTTAGGTTCAGACTTTCTTATTTAGAACCATTATATCATATATAATATCAAAAATTTCAGATTTTACTTTGACGGTTGGAATTTTGGTAGTTCTTTTATTTTTACATATATGTTATCAGGTACGTGTATAATGCGTGTCATGATAATTTGTAAGATTACCTTAGCAGGTTTTGTTCTATTTAAAAAGTTTTAGTGGATTTTTGATAATATTTATTGGCCCAATGAAATATGGTTCATAATTTATCAAAATTATTGATAAATGTAGTTGCTCATTTATATAAATGAAATTGGCTATAAATTAAAATGGTTATCATTTAAGCATCATATCTTTCAACGAAAACCTTAATTTAGTTCTTTGTTAAATAACTGGATAAATCATAAAAATAATAAAAATACCTGAAGGCTTCTTAGGCTCTTGTCAATAAGTATATGTATCTTAAACTTTAAGTAGGTATGCATTTAGTCGTATCTATACAATTGCAGGTTATTACTATGTACTGATAAAACGAAAATAATAAATTTTACACCAATAAATAAAGCTAAAATTAAAAATACAAATTAGTTAATCGTATTAGCACAGATAATATATACTTTGTACAGATTAATATCTTCGCTTACTATTTAGTTCTACCAAAGATTATTTTACATAAAGATGACCCAACAAAAGCAAAAATTTACAATATGAACTATTTTTTGTTTTGTTTTTTCTATAGAACGGAGGTACCCGTCACTATGTAGCGGTACCCGGAATATTTTGTTTTTGTATTTTAAAATGTTACTCTGATTGAACTATCATTATAGTATATAATCTTTGGTTCTACGTTGCCGAAACATGATTTTTGTTTTTGTATTTCAAGTGATTTTCTATTAAAGGAGTACGACAAAAACATATCTATGGGCCTAATGAAATAAAAAATAAATAGGAAATCAGAAACGCCTAGCTTTTGGAATTGCATGGAAAAAAATCAATCCATGCAATTTTTGATATGAAACAGAAATAAGTTAGCGATTATAAAATATGTTAAAAGAGACCAACACTATTTCAATATTATTTATATAAACTTATCTAATTTTGTATAATACGAATGTGTAAGTGCACGCATACTATATTTTGTTTATTGTATCGTCATTTTGTGCTTTTTTGATTATTTCAGTACAGTACATATTTTTCATTTGAAAATGAAACAGATATTGTCGATCCTTATTTTATTAAAATTTCGAGACCAAACAGAAACGTAAAACTTTTGGAATTCTTTGCTGTTTGATGAATGAGTTAATCATCCACAAACAAAATTATATATACATAGTTATGTTGTTGCATACTTACCCTTAGTTGATAATTTACCCATAGTTGAAATTCAAGGTTAATATCTACACAATGAATTCGAATTATTTAGAAGGTTTTAGTTCATAAGCTTTCTGCATATGACTTTAAACAAGCTTTTGTGCATTTCATAGCCAAATGCCATTTTTGTCTATCTCAATCTGATATTCGCCGAGAATATCTATTTTTCGTAGTAATTCATAAGTTAACCCATGCTCTATTTTACATTGACCAAAGACAAGAAAACGTGATGAATATTTAGTGCTTAAATGTACTATTTCTCTTAAAGCACATGTTATTTCTTCAAGATAAATATCCCACATTTTATGGGATTATAAATATTATTAGTGAGCTAATATCTGTTAGCTAATTGAAAACATTCATATTGAAAAATCGATGGCTGAAAGGCCGTAAACGCGTCTCAACTATAAGACTTACGAACTATTGATGCACATTGTATGTGGTGAGTCAAACAATTGCCAAAAATGTCTTATCAACATATGTATCCGAATGACTTTCAAAAAATGAGTGTCGGTTTAGCAAAATCCACAATAAGCTATACAGTTTCATGTGCAATACGAACAGTTTTAAAAACTTGCCCGGAAATGTTTGCAGATAATATAGGCAAAGCGTTACCAACGGCCGATCTGTTGGAACGATTAAATAATACATATAAACGATTGCATTGATACTTAATATTACAAACATGTATCACCATATCACCAGCCAATATCAGTTAACAATAGCTTGTTTAATTATCTTAAAACTAGTTAAGAGTATTTGCAATCATTAGAAGCATTTCTTCTACGCCAAATTATTTTAAGTTTTTAAAATAATACAATGTTACAATGCAAGCACAAATTCAATTAATTGAATAGTTAGAACGGTTTTATGGTGTGGATTCTTTCAAAACTGGCTATACAGATCAAGATCCACTACAACTTTTTTTCTTTTTTAAAAGGCAAAGATGGTTTTAACAGCACACCTAGTGCATATCAGATGGGTGTTCACATGGGGAATATAATGAGCCATCAAATAATTTTCCAATCAATGAGCAGTAATTGCTAACCGGATGATTGTGATATTTTAAACATTGACCTGAAACAATTTACAATAGAGTACCACGAAAGCTTAAAGACTTGTGTTGCGAACTTAAACCTTTTTGAAACAGCCGAAACTCGAATGCTGAATTCAAATGATGTGCTGAAGTCAAATGCTGTAAGGTATTTTGCAGGATACTGTGCATTTAAGAAAATTACGTGTATGAGATGCCAAAAAATTCTAACAGATCCTGATAAAAGTGTCACTCTAAAACGATACTCTTATATTCGAAAAAAATTATAAAAAAGAATTCAAAAATTTTGGTTCTTTAAAATCATCTTCAAATGAATACGGGAAAGTGGCAATCTTAATCACAAACTTATTTGAAAAGATTTATAAAAGTCATTGTCATATAGCAAAAATTAAAAGAAGAATGTGTACTAAATATAGAAGAACATTATCCTTCCTTTTTTCCTGCTGAAGATTCTGAATGTTTTGACCATTTCAAAAATTTAATAAACTTGTTTTTAGTTGTGCTGCTTAGAAAAAATGCAAATGGTCAATTCAAAACAAACAATTCCATCATAAAAATTTAGAATGAGTAACTTAAAATTAAAGAAAATGAAAAATCGACTGATAAAAATCGACTGATAAAACCAAAAAGCGGCAAAAAATTAAAAATTTTACAAAAATAAAATTTTATTTGAATTCGAAATCAATGAAATGTTTGTCAGATGGTTGTTTACATGCAATACAATATCATTATTTCATTATCAATATCAATATCTGTTTCATTTTCAAATGAAAAATATTTACTGTACTGAAATTATCAAAATAACACAAAATGACGATACAATAAACAAAATATAGTATGCGTGCACTTATACACATGCGTATTATCAGAGCCATATTTATTAGAGCCGTAATAATATGACGTATTTTTTGTTGAGCTTTTTTTAGAGGAGGTACATTTTACATTTTCCCATGTAAAAATCGCATTTTTCGAAATAATTTTTATCAATAAAAAATTATATATTTGATTTCTGTTTTTACAGTACATAAAATGTTGAAGTGAATCATATCTGAAAATCAGTTACCTAAATATCTTAATAATTTAATAAAACATAAACTAAAATTCAATATGTATTTACAATATTGAATGCACAGTAAAATGTGTATATGTGTTTGATGTTGATTTTAAAGTTAAAACAGATTTCAATAAGAGCAGTACATTTTTTTATTCTAACCGCACACGTTTACTTTTATTTTGCAGCAAAATGTCCGTAGCTGTATTGAAATATATAAGGAAATAAGAAATTATGTTTTTGCACATAAATAAAATTTAATAACTACAATAAACAATAATTTTAATAAAATAATAAAAAAAAGATTTTGCGCCTTTTGTGTTACCCCACTAAAAACGAAACTAAAAAATAAAAAAAAAATTTTTATGTCGATCCAATACCACTAAAGATCAGGCCGATTATTCTCTTTTATGAGTTAGTATGAGTAAATGGTTAGAAAACAACAAAATTTGTACAATTCGTTCGTAAACTGTCGATTTCTCGCAATTTTTTGACTTTGCTTTGTTGTATCTTACAATACAGGCCTTAACATCAATTTTTGTATATGAGGCATCTAAATATGATTATTTATCAAGACTGCTGTACAATAAATTTCCCATTTATTGATACATGCTCAAATTTTTCATTCATAAGAAATTTTCCTGATTTTTATTTTCGGCTAATATGTTAGTTCGATAGTATTTCGTTTATCGAATATGATCACATGATCAAAATGGATCAATGTGATTCGAGAAAATGTATAAACAGTGATTATATAACGTAACTCCTCTTTTGCATTTGAATTTTGTATAGGAAAAACACTCTAGCACACAAAGAATACACAAAGTCACGAAAATTATTTTTTTTGTTTTGTTTACGTTGATTTTTTGTTTCTTTTTGTTTTTGATGGTACATTGTCTGTTACTGTTATTGTATTGTATTGTATGTTTTCTTGTCAGTATGAAAAAAATTGACCTAAAATATATTTAATTTTTGGCAAATTTGAAATATATTTGCGAAAATATAAATTTTAATAAACATATAAATATAAATAAATTTGATATTATTCAATTCATAATTTTATTGACTATATCGGTTGACAAAATTTGTATAATTGTTGATTCGTTAATTCTATTTCGAAAAATTAAACGAAACATCAATTTAATTATTTTTGGAAATAATAAAATTAACGTTTTGTTTAATTTATTTCCTAGTCAAAATTCAGATAGATATTATCAAAATCCCAATAAAATTGACAAAATCTATATACCTAAAAAAAAATTCGAACAGGTAAAATTTTATGTATATTGAAAATAAATTACGAAAACATAAAATTTATCATTAAACAAATACATCCTCCCGTCGCAACTGCTCGTAGCAAACTAAAACAAAGCAACAAAATCAAAACTAAATTAAAAACGAAACGAATGCACTAAAAGACAACAAAGCGCAACAAACGTAATTGACCAAAATATCAATTTTATAATTTTTATAAAGAATGAAAATAATTTAAGTCATACAATTCAAACTGTTTTAATAATCCTAAATAAAAATTCTGTAAGCCTGAAACAAAATTAAAACGCATAAAATTTTATGTAATCTTAAAATATTACGTAAAAACCAAATCATACTGACAACGAACACGTGCTTTCGCCTCAAATGCTCGTAGCAAACTAAAACAAGGAAACAAAATCAAAAATAACATAAAAATGAAGCGAAATGCACTAAAAGACAACGAAGCACAAAACTGTTTGCATTATTTCTAAAAAATATTGAAACGAAGGAAAATGAAAAAAAACGAGCGGGATGTAAAATAAAATCATATTAATACTTGTAAACGGGAAACAGAGCAAAATATAACAAACAATATGTATTTAAACCCGATATAACAAATTCATTTCGTTTTATTTCTCTATTCACGATCGAAAATATAAAAATCTAGATTCTTAAATCTTCAAAAACACGAATTAAAATATTGGTTTAAATGAAAATTATTAATCCAGGATTGTTGATAAATAATCATTTTCCAAACTCTGGAAAGTGAGTAATTGGTTATCGGGCCTGCCTACCAAGTTATAGGAAGTTAAAAGTCAAAAATTTCGCAAAAATCAGCTTTTTCATACGATTGTTGATGTATTTACCACTTTCTAACCCATTACACATACATAGGATCGGCCATGTTTTTCGATGGGAAACGGCCGTATACATATACGCATTGGTCGATCTAAAAGATAATGAGTGTCATATGGAACACTCGATCTCAACAGCACATTTTATTTTTATCTAACTGCATAATCTTCTTTTAATTTCGAATTAAAATAACCGTTACTTATTTGAAATACTTTTATATTCTAGAAGTTATAAAAATAAAACATAATTATTGTTAAAAAAATAATTTAAATTATAAAATAATAAAATGATGGAGTGTTTATTGGTGTACCTTACAGAAACCAAACCAGAAACATGACATGGCAGAAAAGCTTTACAAGAGACATCTGACATTCATAATAAAATTAATTTATTTGTTTCACATATCATAATAATTATTAATTATAATTATTATATTCAATATAGATAAAAGTAAATCTATTTAAATTTAATTTATTCAGGATAAAATGTTAAGTTTTAGTACTTTCGAGATCGTTGAATAGATGTCAGCTGGGCGTAATTTTTTTTTATCCAAAAACTCGTTAGATTTAATAAAATTTTCTAATGGATTTGGTTTTACCAATTCAAGTTAACAAGTTAACGGTTAAATTTTATATATAAGTATTTATACATACATACATACTCGTATATATCTTTATAAAATCAAATTTTCCTCCAACTCGAAAAAAATTCTAACCTCAAAATTCTTACATATATAAGTTTCTTGACAAAACACACAATTTTATCAGCAAATACTCGATTTCATACGGATTTTAGAATATGTAAGTATTTTATCCTGTAAAATGTAATAACATTTATGATAAAATTTGATACAATATAATTCTACTGTACGATTCTAGTTTTAATTCCTATGGAATTTTAGTGGAATTCTAGTAGTTTGACCGTTTTTAGATAAACGTCTAAGAGTGTGGATAAATATGTTAAATGTGAATGTGATTTGTGCAACTATATCTTTGGGTCTTAGAATTATTGTGGAAATATCACTACTCTTGAAGATCGTGATCGTCTCGTTATCTACAAACATTGATGTAGATCATCGTCCACTGTTTAATTCCAAATTAAACTAGTTTAAGTTCTGTGTGGATTGAGGGGTCTACAAATAATTCTCCTGCGGTGATTTAGTTTGTTGGTATTATGGTTTTGTATTTGTACTAATTCACGGAATTAGATTAGAATTTACTTGTTTATTCCCAACATATTTATCATTTTTGTTCTCTTTTAGTCCAAATCGTTCAGCTTACCCATGCGATATACTGTGGTAAGACAACGTTAATATTCGTTCTCCTCGGCAACGATTAAAAATTACTAAAATATTTACTCTTAAATTGAGTCCCGTTATCGGTTATAAAGGGTGTTTTTTTAAGAGGTTGCCGATTTTTTTTTTGAATAAAACACATATAAAATTATGAAATGACCAAAATTTTTTTTTATTTGGTAGATAATTTTTTGGCAACACAATTTCTGGCATATGGCTACCACGACTATTTTTCACAAATGTCATTCTGGAGGTCCAATTTTCCAGCACTTTTTCAAGCATTTGAGGGCGTATGTCAGCAATGACACGTTGAATATTGGTTTCCAAAGCGTCAATCGATTGAGGTTTATCCACATAAACCAATGACTTCACGTATCCCCACAAAAAGTAATCGAGTGGCGTCAAATCGCACGAACGCGGAGGCCAATTCACCGGACCATTTCTCGAAATAATGTTGTCGTTGAAAGTTTCTTTCAATAAGTCGATTGTTTCACGTGCTGTATGGCAAGTGGCACCATCTTGTTGAAACCACATTTCATCCATATCCATATCTTCAAGATTTGACAACAAAAACTCATTTAACATGGTTCTGTATCGATTTCCATTCACGGTAACGCGTCGTCCTTCCTCATTTTTAAAGAAATATGGACCGATGATCCCACCAGCCCATAGACCGCACCAAACAGTACATTTATCAGGATGCATTGGTAATTCTTGAACGGCGTGTGGATTATCTTTGCTCCAAATGCGACAATTTTGTTTGTTGACGTATCCATTTAACCAAAAATGCGCCTCACCACTGAAGAGAATTTTACGGTAAAAAAATGGATCTTCGTTCAATTGATTTAACGACCAATCACTGAATTCACGGCGCAAACGATGGTCGTGTGGCTTTAATTCTTGCACCAATTGAATTTTGTATGGCACCAAACCCAAATCTTTACGTAAAATTTTCCATAAAGTCGATGAACAAAGTCCAATTTGCTGAGCACGACGACGAATCGATAAATTGTCGTTTTTTTCGACACTGGCCTCAACGACAGTAATATTTTCTTCTGTACGAACTCTTCTCATTCTTGTCGGTGGCTTGGCATCCAAAAGAGTGAATGTAGACCGAATTTTGGTAATTACGTTCTTTATGGTGGTCTCTGACGGACGATTATGTGCACTATAAAATTCACGAAGTGCTCTATAAACATTTTTAATTGAACACTGATTTTGAAAATAAATTTCCACGATTTGAAAACGTTGTTCTGGAGTTAACCTATTCATAATGATTTGCCAAACAATACTGAGTAGAAATGCCACTTTGAGCTGTCAAAACAACTGTCATAAAATAAAACGACATCTATCGGAAAAAAAAACCTTATTACTATTATTATTACTATTACATAATAGTTTACTATTATGTGAAGAATTTATTCATCTTCTCGATGTAAGTCGTTGACGTTAGACTTAGGGCAGTAGTGAACGTTGGAAACATTGAAAAGTAATACGACATACCACTTCCATTAGAAGTTCTCGAAAAAGGACATGAAACTAGCCAATAATTGTGATGTTATAATCAACTTTTAGCTAGTATGACTCGACGGGTGATTATTTAAGTTTGAAAAATGTGTTTTGTGCATCTGTGCAACTGCCGTAAAATAAGATTTCGGCATCGTGAGGGAATAATGTTCTTGTCACAAAATATAATTCAACCATACAAAATGGTCGTTCTTCATTGATTCTTCGATAGTTCGTCATTGTTTAGACGAATTCCAATAATAAATAATTAATATTTGGGTCGCATTTGAGTCGATGAGACATGATACGATATCGACTGTTTAAAATCATTTACTAACTTGTATAATATTGACATATGTGGAGGAAGTCATATGTTTTGAATTTCCACTGTTGAATTCAATATACGGTGTAATGCAAATTCCATTTTTCGGCCAAAAATGCTGTGTTGGAATTTCTGTTTGATCATCAATGTAAATGTTCTTTCATAGATGTCTTTTGATGGGCTTGGAGGCAAACAATTTCGACTTTGAACAATTATTGTAATTTCAGCCAATGTGAAGTTATTATTTCTATATAAAAATGGAAAATCTCGGAAGAATTTTTGTTCTCGTGCAAATGATTTTTTCATATATGTTTTGGAATCAAAAAAAGTTTTAAAATCTACTGTCTTCGTATTACTTTTTCGGCCAAAAAATCTGTCAGACGTATACATGTGCACATGCATGGCAATAGCTTAAAACAGAATTCATTGACACAATACCTGCATCTGTTTAACGAAATCACATATAAATAATTCATATTTAACTGAAGTGGAAAGTTTACAAAGTCGTCATGGTAATTTAAATTAGAAAACGTTTGAATGAATTTATGAGTTTTTTTTATATGAATTGAAAATAAATGTATGAAGACGAAGCTATAGGTACCGCTTTATTTTTAAACGGACAGTCATGCAAGTGTTAAATTGTCGCTAAAAAATTATTTTCAGCCAAAAAATCGATTTGACGTTTAAATGTGCTCATGAAAATGTTTTAAAACAGAATAAAGACAACACAATAAATTAATATATATGTTGAAGAAAACTATACATGAATGCTTCATATCCAACTGAGGTGAATCGTCCTCATAGTCATAATAATTCATTTAATGAAACAATATGGAAACCATTGAATACTAATCTGTCTACGAAGCTAAAGAGGTACCGTTTTGTTGTTGAATGCTGTTTGTGTCTAAATAAATGTATTTTAATAAAAAAAAACAATTCAAATACTTAAAATTGTTTTAAAAATTCTAACTGTTAAAAATCGTAACGACTTTTATGATGCCATCTTGTATGTAACACATCGAGTATAACAATGAATGTAAATAAAAAAAAATTAAATATTTTTTGAAATACATATTCACTTTCATTTACATGTTTGGGTATTTTAATTATGTACTTCGTATAATCGCATTAACAATATGCTTTAAAATATCAATAAATACGATTTATAATTATTAAAGTTATTAAGTGCCATCTCTTATCCAATATTTGAAGCATATGTTTCTTTTTCCTACTTCATACGTCATTGATTTCGTTTTATATATTTTTATACGGCGTTTAGAACCAATTATAACATATACATGTATCAAAATTGAATAAATTAAAACGTTTTTATTTTTATCATAACTATTAAAATAATTCGTATTTTCATTTGGTTTCCATATATATATGTTATATGAAAATATTTGATTTAAATTTTGATATAAAAATAATTTTTGTTTTCAGTATTTTTCATCATTAAATAGAGTCAAAAATCTTCAATTTTACATTAGTTCTTATGGAGTGTATGAAAATCTAGACCACATAAATAAGCTCGATAAATTTAAAGGGTCAAGCATTGCTGCTTGTATATTTAGGATGCTATGATTTAACAAATTGACAAATCTTTTTAATCAAAAAATTCTGCTTTTGTCGCCGAATAAAGTTCTTGAAAATGTTGTCGAAGAAAATGCTACATTGCCATAAACAATCAAACTGTTCAGCGGAAAAGTTGTTTCCAGTGTCTGCATTTGCATCTTCATCATCTGATGTAAATTCAAATTCTTACTCGTCTAATTCTGATTGTTTAAACCTCTTATAAGATGAAAATATTTTATGCTTTTGCCATCCACCTTTTTCTGGAAACGGTAAAATTAACTCGCCACAAAAGTTAAATTTTCATCACATTAACATATTTGGTTTGATCATCAACAGACGTAGTCAATGGTAATTATTATCACTCATGTGTTTGATCACGCGTAAAATTCCGTTGATAAGTCCATTGGCGATCTAATTATTGAAATTATTTTTTCTCGACCCTAACCCTGATGAATCCTTCTTACCGTTGTAGTTGGTAGGCGTAAATGATTTGCGATATACTTTATTATTTTACTTCGTCAAAACTCTTTAAAATTTCCAATGTTATGTTTGTATTATCAGTCTTAGATTCAGTATTTGAGGGTTAACCATTTTTAATGATTTAATCATTTAACAAAGATAAAACATTTATTTATAAAGCGTTGGGATATTGTAACTTGGGACAGTTCAAAATCGTTCTAGCAACGATAAGAATTAAATACGTAGAATAAAAGTTAATATTCAAAAGTTAATTTAAATTAAAATATATAGCGGTAACGAAAGGTAGATAATGTAATTAATTTGGTCTTGTGCTGTGGTGTTCCACTTTTATATTTTATTTGTTACTTTGCGAAGCTCTACATCTATTTCGATGACAATTTTGTTAATATATGTATTATTGATAAAATTGTTCAAATTTCTAAGAATGTATATGTGATATCAAAGTTCGTATAATCCAGAATGCAATAATACTTTACTAAATTGTCCAATAATTAATTAAGTTTATAATTTAATTGACGTTGTATAATTTTCGTGAGATGAACGGACAGAAAAACTAAGTGAAATTTTCTCAATTAACATTGGAGTAAAATATCCTGATCTTGTGCCGGTGAGGGCGTCTTTGTTATGTAAATATATCGAACATGATTCACAGAACTTGTCATAGGAGTCGATTAAATCTGGTTGTTTGTTAAAAACGTTAATAAAACCAATATATATATATATAAATATATATATATATATATATATATATATATATATATATATATATATATATATGTATATATATATATATATATATATATGTATATATATATATATATATACCGAAAAAAATGAAATAATTTTTATCAACTTATGATTAGCTGAAATATTTATTGAATATTCAGCTAAATAATTATATAATTTTTATAAATGTTACTAAAATTAGATGTTTCGTATATTTGCAATTAGGAAAAAAAACAATAAAAATTCTTTAGCTGTTCTATTCATTTTGTCGCTGAATTGCATAAATTTTTAGTTGTTTCACATAATTTTTAAATTATCTACTCTTTTAGTTGTCAATATACTATTGAATTAGTTAAACATTTATGTTTAAAATATACTTATTATTTAATTTACTAAAAAAATCAGCTAAAAAATTATTTGTTTTCACTCTACAATAATTAGGGATTTTTTAGCTTATTTTCATAAAGGAACATATAAAGAACATTTTTTAGTTAAATCAAATAAAACTTTTGGAAAAATATTAACACCCCGATTCCCTTAGTAGTGTCACTTGTAGCGACAGACAAATATTGGTATTCTGTTAGTCGATTTGTTCGTCAATTATTAATTGAAGTGACAAACTTTTAATTCTAGTAGACGTTTAAAAAATTTATTATCACTTGGAACGACATTTATAGGCGCGTGAAAATTTCAGTCGACATATTCAATTGAAGTGTTCCTTGATTAATTCAGCAATTCACGTTTGTTGCATCAGGTCACGTCAATCGACTAGCAGAATACAGATTTATAGATGAAGTGACACGACAACTGTCGCGACGAATTAAGTGACACGACTAAGGGAATCGGGGTGAAAAATCCACATGTTTTGTCTATTTCATCATTCAACGATTAAATTGGTTACTGTCCTGTGGTTATTGTTCTTAAAGCGTGATCTTACATTTAGTGAAAAGTGAAAATAAAAGACATAAATATTTAAAACATTTTAATTTTGGTAATTTAGTTATTTTACATTAAGTGAACACAAAATACTAAATACTTAAAACAAATTGATTTTGGTAATTTATTTATTTTTTGTATGAAATGATTGTGGTTACGTTTATTTCTAAAATATGGTGATTAATATTTTTATTTTTAGTGAATATATTTTGAGTTCTATTAATTATTAAGATACTAAATAACGATTTATAAATATCAAAAACAATGATAGATGAAATTAATCCTGAAACGCAAACGATTCAAGAGGTCCGAGACTTAACTAAATCTGAATGTTTACTTGTGAATTGGGGCTGTGCAGATTTAGTACTTAATTTGGCGAGTATACAGTGAATTATAAATAGTTAATACGTATTCTTTAATTTTTATCTATTTCTGAGTTTATAGAAAAAGGTAAAGACATAGAAACGTTAAGGCAATTAACATTAGATGATACACTCAGAGAAAAAAGCAATGCGTTATTTACTAAGCTGCTACAGTAACTTGAAAAATGTAAATATTACTTACTTTTTGATAAGCCTTAAATGTGCAAAGTAGAGAATATTTAAGTAAGAATTAACTATGCTACGTAAATGTAGCAAAATTTGACATGTCATATTTTTAAAACCTGATTTACTATTGCTTTAGTAAAGGTTACTGCTGTTATATGTATCTTTCAATTATTATTTACTTAAAATTTACATGCCTGAAAATATTTTTGAAAAAACTTATCAACATTCTTACGAAATTATTTTTAACTTTCTAGGTATTTTAAATTAAGGGACATGCTGCTAAATTTAAAGTGATTAGATTAAGTTTAGTTATAAACAGTTGAATTATAAGCTAAAGTACAGAGTGTTGATCAGAAATCGTGTCATGTATGGATGCAAGAATTGGACCTTAACAGATGAGTATGCGTGTTAAATGTGGAATAAAACACGACGTTGATGCACATACAGAATTCTGTTTAATCACGAGTTCAAGAATTGCTAAAAGGACAACCAGTATGCTGGCTCGGTCACGATCTGCGTGTTCATCAGACCCGAATGATACAGTGTTGTTATTGAAGTTACTGTCGGCTACGATGCCTATTCGGAGAAGAGAGCGATCTGGCATCTTTTAAATGTTTATATAACAATATATAAAGAGCTGGCTCAGAATCGAAACTGATGGAGTCAGATTGTTGCAGGGTACGGGCCAACAATGGCTTGTAAAAATCGAAAAAAACAAAAACTTTTAGAGATATCATTGAAAATAGTTGATAATAGGAAAGTATCGATGCGCTTAATCAAAATATGTATTCAAAATTGATAATATAAAAGTTTTATTTTGATAATTGTTATTAATGAGATATTATTTTATAATAAGAACAGCATCAAATTCACGAGTAGAAACTTATGATTCAATGGAGTATACTCGTATTATGATCGATAAAAGTAAATTATTAGGTTTGGTCGTTGTGGCTGCTTATCGCACTTAGACCAGCGATTGGTCGGTTGTGAAACCAGTCCTTTATACGGCTATAGGTCCGAGTTTTCGTAGAACCATCTGCGCATTGCATAGCTCCATGTCAGCCTATAGTACTGACATGGAAGATGGGTCGGCCCATGAATTCTTAACACGACAGGGGATCCAGATATGTTAAATTTTACACCACCGATCGCACCACCTAAACGATCGAAGGTGAAAAAAACTCATTTGCACCTTGCCCCGAATTGGATTCGAACCCGGTACCTCCCTTTCCAACTGCCACAGCTTTGACCACTTTTTTTTTTTTTCTCAATATAATTCTTTATTTGGCTTAAAATATTATTTACAAATTAATTGGATAAAGAATATTACAAAAAAATCCAAGATATATTTAATTAATTTAACATTTGACCAAAATGGTTCTCATGTCAGTTCAATTTAAATTTTTTATCTGAGACGATGATCTATTAACTACTTAAACATAACCTTGTAATTGTCATTTAATTTTGGTTTGTTTCTGCATGAAAATAAGCTAAAAAAAACATGCTATCTTTTAAATAAATAAACTATTTAAACTATTAACATAAACAAAACAGTTGAGCCTCAGCTTCCATCTCTATCGGTTAGCCACCAATATTTTTTGGTTTGTTCTATATATTTGGTTTCTAATAATTTGAGAAATTCGGTAGAGAATTTTTTATGATCTTCATAATTTCTGAATTTTAGTTCATCAAAATATTTTTCGGTGGGTCGTCGATTTGTATGGTAGATTATTGGAATTTGTTCATTATTTTGGATATATCCATGTGTATCGAGATATATATATGCCGCCGGTTCCGGGATATTGCCAATTTCAGTAGATCGTTTTAATAAACTTTCATCTGTATAATATGGTCCATAGGAAAATGAATTTTGATTATTTGTAGTAGTTCTTAAAATGTGATCTCTAGTTAGCCTTATGTAAGTCTATTCTTTCTGCATTAAATTCTTCATATTGAATTTTATTTGAAATGTAATGTCGATTTTCTGAATTTAATTTTCGATATTTTCCCGTACAAAGTCGAATACATTTTCTTTCGAAAATACGTATCCGTTCCATATAGCTCGCGCTGCAATTATACCAGGTAGGGCATCCATAAGTAATTATAGGGCGGATCAAAGTTTTATAACAATTTTTTTTTACACTATTATTCAGCCATTTCAATCTGAAAATTTTATTATGTGATCTGATGGCTTGTTTTGCTCTCTCTAATTGAATATTAATGTGCTGATTCATGTAGCAGAATTGGTCGATGTTAATTCCGAGATATTTGACGATGGATTTTTGTTCAATTGTCGTTGTACCAATTTTAATGTTCAAATTGTTTTTATTTTTTTTTGTGTCGTAGTTTGCAAGCTGGACTGGTTTTCGAAATAATATACTTTCACATTTATTTGTGTTAATTTTGATTTTCCAAGTGTGTAGATAATCTTTATTAAATGTGGTAGCTAATTGTAGACTTCGTGTTATATTGACTATTTCTTGGTCGGAGCTATATTTCCAATCATTAACTAATACAATTTGTGAGTATTGCATAAATATAAAATAAATGACGATATTTTGAGTGATGCGGGAAAGCAAATACATAATTTATTCCCTAACGAGGATTTAAAAGAGTTTTCCAGATTTGTAGATTCGTCAGATTTTAAGTAACATTTTTTTCTTTAAACAACAGTGCATTTACTTAGGAAACAAAAATACAAAGATTAGAGGAAAGATACTTAATTTTAGAACTTTTCTATGATAAAAAATATTTACTTATTTGTGACAAATAACCAACACATTCATTTAATAAGCATTTAAATTGTTGGATAGTTAAAACAGAAAAAATAAATACTGAAATTGAATATATATTTATAATATAAGAAATTAATTACTATCAAACAAATTTTATTATTTTACATGATGATGGCAAATGTATTAATAAGTAAACTCACCATTTAAGTAATTTTATTAATTGATTTTTCTTATTTTGTTAATTTTTTTCTTTAATTACAGTTAATGGTTAAAATTACAATTAAGAATGTCGAACAATCGGCTTTTTGAAATAATAGTGAAATATAAGCTTTATACAAAATAATTTTTGTTATTTAAACTTATAATACAAGTTATATTTTTATTTAAATTTAAAAAACAATAAATGAATTAATATGGAATATTTTTTTTTTATTATTATTACAACAAGTACCGGTAAAAACCGATTTCGCTTCCGGTACTATTTATCTATCTAAAGCTACCTAATGAAAATAGAAAATCTTATTATATAAATTATTAAAGTTTTTCTACAAATTACCTAGTTATTTAAGTAATTTTTTTTTATTTAATTTGATGAAAATGAGTTTATTTTAATTTAAATTAACTAAACTATTAGTTGACTACTAAATTCTTGCAATAGATATTTAATATAATAATCTATTTAATTCTATAGTTAATAACTAAAAATAAAATTACCTAATGTATGGTAGCTATTTTATCTTAATAAATTGGGAAGCTGAAAAACAGCGGTTTAGTTTAGTTGAATATGAATTGTCTAGTCCTTTAGGCAATTATCTTAATGTTTTTTTTTCTGTGTTTACAAAAATAACAACAAATCCACATACTTATCACATCTATGAAAGAGTATCGGTTAGCACTCTTGCTCTCCAAGAAACTCAATAGTCTAACAATGACTTATACTTTGCTACACAGTTTTTATTTTTTTTTATTTTATATTACGACTGAGTCTTGTACCCATTTAGTAATTTACATTGCATAATACGTTTTAATTTGTCGGAGTAATCACATGATTATCCCTAGTTTCGTTTAACTCCTCAGATTTTTCGCCACAGTATAGGTCTACTGACCTCCCGGTCGCGATAAGTCCAGCGATTTGGTTCTTTGCAGTCTTCTTGTTGGAGTGGTAGTCAGCATACAGCGTATGTCCAGATTTTCATGCTGGTGCAGACGTTGTAGATGTTTTGTTGCATGATAATTAATCTCATCCACGACAAGCTCGATCTTTAGATCTCGATGGAGGTTGTCGTTTCGAATGTACCACGGTGCATTAACGATGCATCGCAGACTCTTATTTTGAGCTGTTTGTATGATTTTGATATTTGACTTTTTGGCACAACCCCAGAGTTGGCTGCCATATGTCCATACAGGTTTTAGAATTTGTTTGTACAACAGAAGTTTGTTGTGGATCGCTAGTTCAGATTGTCTCCCTAAAAGCCAATACATTTTTTTGAATTTTATGTTTAGTTCATCTCTTTTCTTTTTTATATGTTCCTTCCATCTAAGTTTAGCATCTAAAGTCATGCCGAGATATTTAGCAGTGTTTGCATGCTGTACTGCTATCGAGTTTATCATAATTGGTATATGATTAACTTTTAGATTTGTAAAGTTCACTTGGATTGATTTTGCTTCATTTAATTTAATTCGCCATTTCTTTGTCCAATTACATATCAGGTTAGTAGCCCTCTGTAATTTACTAGTGGAGTCATTGATGTTATTTGCTGTTGCAAGTATTGCCGCGTCATCGGTGAAAGTGGCCAATGCTGCTTCAGTAATTGGTATATCTTTTGTATATAGGAGATAAAGAATTGGTCCAAGAACACTCCCTTGTGGTACTCCTGCTGTTACTTTATTATTATGCTACACAGTTGATTAGACTTCCAAGCAGTCGATAATCGAAAATGTACACTACGCTTGCACATGAGATTAACCAACCTGTCAATTGTATGTGTTCATGCCACATCCACTGAAGTTAGTCAACACCATGATAAGACTCATTTCACAATAATTTGGATAATATATACTTGAGTACTATATTAGATTGGTTACTGTTTTGCTGACAGACATTACACCTACTTATGGAATAATATGTATATAGATTCGTGCTCCCAACTCATTTTGCATTGCTTAGTAAGCATATTTTTTACACGAGCCCCGGGTTATTCTGTACATGCCGAACAGTTAAAAGATCCAATGTATTTTCGTTCTTATTATTCGATCTATAAGTGTAATACTGATTTCCAGGTATTCTAAATATCGGTATATGTATTTTCCTACCGAGCATTACATTGGCTGGCATTTTCTTGTGGCATGGTATTGAACTTATTGACTCTAGTTTTCTCTGGAAACAGTCCAGCTATATCAATAGCTATCCGTATATTGGCATCTCTGTATTCCGCGGGCTGTCATTTGAACTGGCTGTACTGGCTAGTTTAACATTTTTTTATAGCCGGTTTAATTAACATAGGTAATTTAGAACTAATATTGTTCAGAAGCATTACCCACAGATTCAACACGAACTGGTTCTGCCTCATAAAACCAAGACTATACACTCGCCTTCAATATTTGCTACTTCATATCGATGTTTGAACTTGCTTTTTGAACATAACTTGTTGGAAGTGTAAATCGCCTCGATTGATTTGTGTTGCAATCACGTTTGGTCGCAGAATCGATCTCAATGCAGTTGTTTCTAAATATAAGTCTACATCCAATTGCTTCATTAAGGATTAGGGTACCATTTTCTCGACTTAACTGGGACACAAAAATCACTTTTTGTAGGAATTTGTATAATTGAGTTAGTATTCCTTAGTTTTTCGTCACCAGCTCGCGATTACTTTCTGCTGGCTGTTTTCTTGGACTGGTTGGTTTACTTGTTAGATGATGCCCAATTTCCAACATCTGATTCTTTCGAGTGGCAGTTTTCTTCGAGAAATCTCTACTTGCACTTCCTTCAAACTGTCAATTTAAGCAATTTAATTAAGCATTAATGGCCAATACGCTGGCTCAGGTTCGTTCTGCGGGCTGATCCGAACCAAATGATACAGCGATCTTTCAAGGGAGAGCCACCTTTCGGTAGGTGAAGAGATCACTTTCGGAGACGATGGCTCCAAGTCGTAGAGACCGATCTGGCATTTTCTTGTTTGTTGCAGAAATTTGAAGAACTGGTTCGTGGTGGAAACTGATGGAGTCAGATTATTGGAACGGTACAGGCCAACAATGGCCTGTAAAAGCCGTTTAAAAAAATTAAGCATTAACAAAATTAAATGCATATTGTTTATATGTTTTGTATCGACTATGGTTTACCTGCGTTCCCGATGTTTTCAGAACCATATGGGAACATTTTATAAACGAAATGGTTTAAAACTAAACGAATATTATACCTTGCAACCCCTAAAAGTGAAGAGGCTTGTGAGGTGGGTCAGGTCCTTTTATAAACATAGTTTATACAAACAATTTGCGATCTTGTTGTCCTCAATGTCACAGTGCACATGACCCTTATTTTGTTTTTGCAACATATAGAGGGTTCAGATATTTCTTACAATCCTCTAGTTAGAGGATTATTTAAGGACTTAAACCAGTTTTACTATTACTGCTCCACCTCCAGCATTCCTTAAGCGAAAGATAGTCGAACAAGCTTTACCGAGAATAAATTCTTGTAACTGGGGAGCAAATGAGCTGCATGGCTAGGAGCGAAGTTGAAGACATGACCACTGAACACCAAACAACAGTTGCAGAAGTTAGCATTGGTAGAACCAGTGATTTATAAATAAAATAAAGCATTTCAGAGAAAAATTTCATCCCATTCAGCTACCCTCATACATTCTTATCAAAATTTCGATAGGACCTCTATTTACGGAGATATATAATCTTTTTTGCATAAAGTTTTTTATAATAAGCAAGTGACGTCTTTAAATACGCGTGACGTTATTTGTGCCCATCATAGACTTTCGCAACAACCATATTATTTAATAAATTCACCTTATGAATTTCTGCCCATCGTAGTTTTTTGTAACAAGCGCAGTATTTAATAACAACCACTTGAAGCTTCATAAGAAAATACTCGTGATTTTGCACTGAAACCCGCAAAGCTAATCTATATACTTTTTTTAAGTATAGTGGTACAAAGCATCTTAAATAATACAAGTAGACATGAAAGAACCTTTAAATTTATCGAGTTTTTTTAAGGGGTATAGATTTTGATACGTTCCATAAAAACTAATGTAAAATTGATTATTTTTGGCTCATTTTTAATGAATGCAAAAAAATACTATATTAATTGTTTTTATATCAATGTTTAAATCAAACATTTTTATATAACATGTGTGGAAATCAAATAAAAATACGAATTATTTTAATAGTTATGATAAAAATAAAAACATTTTAATTTATTCAATTTTTATACATGTATATGTTATAATTGGTTCTAAACGCCGTATCAAAATATATAAAACGAAATCAATGACGTATCAACTACAAAAAAGAAACAGATGCTTCAAATGTTGGATGATAGATGGCACTTAATAACTTTAATATTATAAATCGTATTTATTGATATTTTAAAGCAAATTGTTCATGCGATAATACGAAATGCACAATTAAAATATCCAAACATGTAAATGAAAGTGAATACTTGAAAAATTATTTTAATTTTTGTTATTTCCATTCATTTGTTATACTCGATGTGTTCCATGTAAACAATACTCGATGTATACAAGATGGCATCATAAAATTCGTTACGTTTTTTAACAGTTAGTTGATAATGTTGTAAAATGCTGATGAGTTTTTATTATTTATATTTTTGCTTGTAATAAAACACTTTTCTCAGCTACTGTTTAATGTGTTTTTTAACAGTGTGAATGCTCAAAAAAAAAATATTATTTGAATTGTTTTTTTTATAAAAATACAATTATTTAGATACAAATTGCATTTAATAACAAAACGGTACCTATAGCTTCATCTACAAAGATTAACATATCAACTTTGAAAATAATGATAATAATTCTTAGCGACAGTTTCACACTTGCAAGACTGTCGTCGTTTAAAAATAAAGCGTTTCCTAAAGCTTCGTTAACATAGATTTTTTTTTCAATTCAAATAAATAAAAATTCTAAATTCAATCAATCATTTTCTAATTTAAATACCCATCATGACTTAGTCAACATTCCACTTCCAGTTGGATATGAAGCATTTATAAGTGATTTTGTTGAATAGATGCGCTTATTGTCTCAATAAATTCTGTTTTCATTGCTATGTGCACATGTATACGCCCGACAGAGTATTTGGCTGTAAAAATAATAATTCTAATAAAGAATCAAAATAAATTTTAAAATCCAATGTGTTAAGACAGTGGATTTTAAAACTTCTATGAAACAATATTTGCACGAGAACGAAAATTCGTCTTAGATTTTCCATTTTTACATAGAAATAATAATATTTATTTAACATCACAACACATTAGTTGAAAATAAAAGAAATGCCCACCACCAAGCAAATCCAAAGATATCTACGAACGAATAATTGCATTGGTTCTCAAACAGAAATTCCTACATAGCATTTTCGGCCGAAAAACGAAATATCCATTACACTGAAAATTAAATTCAACAGTGGATATTCAAAACATACGACTTACTCGACATACCATAAACCAAATCACAGAATTACGTTAGGTTTTTCCGAAGCTTTTAACAAACAATTATAGTATCATTAATTCTGTTACACAACGTATAAAAGCTATCGAATAAGTGAGCTAAACCATTGTTGAAACACTAAAAGAGAACAACAATAATAAATATGTAGGGAACCAACAAGTAAATACTAATCTTATTCTTCCATGAATCAGTACTTATACAAATCAAAACACCAACAAACTAAATCACAACAGCAGAATTCAGATCCAATCCACAAGGAACTTCAACTAGTTTAATTTAATTTCGAATCGTTTAACACAGTGACACAGTTAACGATTCATCAATGTAGATAACGAATACAATCATTTTAACGAGTAATGCTGTTTCCACAATTCTAAAATTAGTAGATAATGGTTATGGTGTTATCATATTTATGCACAGGCCAAAATTGGTACAGTATTAATTATTAATTATAACATTAATGTTTTATTATAATAAATAATGTAATGTCTACGGACGGGTATTACCTATAAACTTTTTGTTAACAATTTTTGACAGCAAAGAAAAAACAAAAACATGTTTTTTTGTGTTTTTTCACAGGTGTGAAGAATTCCACATTTTTCCACAAAATTTCAATGTGTTAGTAATACACTGTTAAAGTTAATTCCAATAAGAAAAAAAAGTCTTATTTAAGATTTGAGTAGATTTTAAAGAATATAACAATCCCTTAAAAATTATTTTAAAATAGTTCAATAATAAATTTTTAACTATCAATAAAGCTAAAATTAAAATTTTGGTACCTAAACCATTATTTGGTACCTAAACCATTTATCTTTTTACAATAACGTAAACCACTATTTCATTGTACTTCGAACTAAATTAAGGAAAATTAAAAACTAACCAACAACCGAGGAAAATATGAGTGTGATTTGGTGTTTGTGGAACAAATTGCATAGCAAAATATTTGAACACTCAAACCTTTTAGATTTTGGTTGAAAATCAGATAATTCTTTGATTTTTTAAAAGTGTAATTTTTCTGTCTAAAAGTAACATCTTATTCATATTTTGTAAATGGTGTCAAATGTTACAACCAATATATCTGTTTTACATTATTTTCATTTAAAATTAATCAAATATCTTTCAAATTTATTATTGATTGAATTACAACTTTTGCTGTAAAATATACGATATGTAAATAACAGTGTAAATTACCACTACAAATGAAAGCAATTAGAATTAGTTAATATTCCAATTGGATTCGTATACATATACGGGTGGAAGAATTGTGGAAAAATTCACAGGCTATTTTCCTTAGCTGTACACTGTACGAATTTTATAGTTATAATGTTGAAATGTAGGGCGACTTTCTAATTTTTTTATGACGTCACAACTTATTGATGTGTTAGTAAAGAGTATTAACTTTTAAGGCTCAATTTCGATGTTGGCGGCTTGTATGTTTAGGAGCTTTGAGTGGTATAACCACACGTATGAAAGAGTAATGAGATTTAATTATATTGCATCTCTCATTGCTCACGATAGTGGTGTGAAAAGAAGATACCAAGGCTTAATATCATCGGTCACTTCTAAAATCAAAATATGTTCAAAAGTATGGATGCGAGAGTTTGATCTTAACGCATGGGTACAAGTGTGATATATGGCCCAAAAACCAGACGACGATGGCACATACTATTCTTTTGAATCATGAAATCAGAAATTTAATGCGAATTCCTGATATGGTCCAAGAAGTAGTAACTTTAAAAAAATGATGCCAATCAATTAAGATTGCCAATTTTTTATTTTTATACTTTTTATTTAATTCTAGATATTTATTTAAATGTGTGTAAAACAGCCGTTTGAATCTAAGCTGATGCATTCAAAATACAACTATATTTAGAAACAAGCTTAGAAATTAAAATGCAGAGGTAATTTAAGTACGCAACATATTTCTTCAATATGATTTTAAAAATACTTCTAATTTTTGGTATTTTAGCTTTGCACATGTGATGACCTTAACATTGTTCTTTCTTTGTGTAGGAGCACACACTGAACATAATAACAATACGGTCATTATAATTGATAACTACAATTTTTATGATTATTTGGGTTCCAATCCACTCCTTCCAAAAGAGCAACAAGATCATATCAAAGAAATAAGATTTATAAATTCAAATTTATCATATCTGCCACCTGGAGTATTTTCAAAATTACCATCTCTGGAGTATGCAAACTTCAATCGATGTGAATTGCAAGTAATATCACATAACAATTTTACTGATACATTTAGTTTACGCCATCTAATCCTGTCACATAATCAATTATTGGAATTAAAGAACGATGTGTTCGAAGGAGCTTTTTATCTAGTCGAACTTAATCTGGCTCACAATAAAATCGCTACAGTTCATATTCAGGCATTTAAATTTTTACCGGAATTGAAAATATTAGACTTATCACATAATAAATTGAATAATTTACCACCCAAATTATTTATAAATAACCAAAATTTAGAAATAATTGACTTAAGTCACAATTATATTGAAACAATGGACATTTCGAGTGAATTTAATAATTTGCAATATTTGAATTTAAACTTTAATCGAATTTATAATATTTCGATTAATGATCTTAATCGAATTCAAAACATTTTGTTAGATAATAATCAATTGGAAGAGTTGAAAACAAATCGTTTTGTTGAAGAACTTAATGCCGATAATAATCTAATAACTAACGCAAATTTGTTCATCAACGAAAGTGTGAGTTTAACCAAATTGTCACTGGCAAATAATTTATTAACAAGTTTAAGTTTTATTAAAAATTTGAAAAATTTGGTGGTCTTAAATTTGTCTTTCAATCCATTCAAGTATGATAGTCAAAGTAAATTATTTTCCAACCTCAAAAACTTAAAAACTTTAATTTTAAAATCAACAAATTTAAGCCATATGATTTTTGAGCAGCTTTCTGATTTACGAGAGTTGGAAACATTGGATATTTCGAATAATGGTTTATTCACGATTGATTTTGAATGGCTAGGATTTCTAGAAAATCTTCGATATTTGAACTTCAACAATAATAATTTGGGGCATATGACATTTGACGAGCTGGAATATTTATTTCCCAACCTAAATTCAATAGCTCTTTCGGATAATAATTGGCGATGTGATATTTTGAAACACATACTAAAACGACTTAAGTTGCTCAACCTGAAACTAGTGCTGGACCCATCAGAAATAATAATATCAACAACAAATATACGAGGTATTGGATGCCAAAACGAAACAGAACACATTATACCAGCTGAGAAATTCGAAAAAATGACATTGGAACCGCATGATAAGTGCAATAATTACCAGTTGAGGTTGGTACAATTTCTATTGAGTCTGTATAGTATCTTATAATTTTGATGTTCATTCTGCTTTATTTTAGGGTTGGAAACCATTTGTTATTTGATGATACGATTATTGGATTTAATTTAATGGAAACGATTTTCATTCAACCGCAAGATGGTCAAGATCAGATTAAACGACTCAAGTTTAAAAACTCGCAACAACCGTATATACCACATGGAATATTTGAAAACTTTGGTTGTTTGGAGTATGTCGATTTCAGTCATTCTAAATTGAGATTATTAGCACGATATAATTTCTCAAGCGCATTTAATTTGCGTGAATTAACATTATCTCATAATAATATATTGAAATTGGAAAGCAATGTTTTTGACGGGGCAAATAATTTGGTCGAACTTAAATTGGCACACAATCAAATCACAATTATCGAGAGTGAGGCATTTAAATATTTAACCAAATTATCAAAACTTGATTTATCTCACAATAAGATTAATTTTCTACCATCCGATTTATTTTCAAATACACCGAATATAAAAGTGATCGAATTAAGTAATAATCACATTGAAACAATAAACCATTGGGATGAATTCAATAATTTACACTATTTGAATTTAAACTTTAATCGAATTCATAATATATCGATTGTTGGTTCCAATCGAATTCAAAACATTTCGTTGAATAATAATAAATTGAAACAGTTGAAAATAAATAGATTTGTTCAAGTACTTCACGCGAATAATAATCATTTAACCAACTCAGATTTGTTTATTAACGACAGTGTGAGTTTAACCGAATTGTCACTTACAAATAATTTATTGACAAGTATAAACTTTATTGAAAATTTGACAAATCTATCGTATTTAAATTTGTCCTGCAATCCGGTCAAATATGACAATCAAAGTAAATTATTTTCCAACCCCAAAAAGTTAAAAACTTTAATTTTACAATCAACAAATTTAAATCATTTTAATTTTGAACTGATTTCGCAATTTCAAAATTTAGAATCATTGGATATATCGAATAATGGTCTAGTCTCGATTGATTTCGAATCAATCGCAGATTTAGAAAATCTTCGATATTTGAACATAAACAATAATAAATTAGGGAGTATGAAATTTGATGAGCTGGAACATTTATTTCCAAAATTAAATTCGATAGCTATATCAGACAATAATTGGCAATGTGATGATTTGGAACACTTACTGAAACGAATAGAGCATCGCAACCTGAAAGTGGCGATGGAGTCATCAATAAATATAACAACGACAAATATACAAGGCATTGGATGCAATATTGAACGAGGTGGTGATAGGCTAAGTAATAAACTTAATGAGAGTAACATTAATATCTCTTCAATTTCACTATTGATTACTTTGGTTTTGCTTATACTAACTTTTAAAATAATATAAAAAAAATATTTAAGACATTTTATACATATGAATTTATAGTTTTGTTCAGAATTATGTTAGTTATACATATTTATTTATTTTCGTGTCTTACGATTGGTTCAACTTTAACTACCGGTTAGATCATTACTATTAACATCACTTTTAGCTATAGCAGTATCATTACTATCAAAAAAGTAAGTAGAACAAGTTACCGACATTGGAATTTAAAATACACAAGTTTAAAGTGTTCAGATCAAAGTAAAATGAAATTTTACTGCGGAGTTTAAACGGACCGTGAAATAGAAATGATTTTTTTTAAATCGTGATGTGTGACATAAATATTTGTGTTTAACTTTAAAACACATCTTTGCTAAGTAATTCTATTGTCTAAGCGAAAACAGATATGAAATTTTTTATTTCTGAATTCAATTTAGAAATTTCACGCGAAATTGATTTGAGTACTAGTCTTAACTAATCAAATCTACCGCTGTTTTTGAACTTTTTGAATATCGTTTTTAAAATTATTTCATAAACAGCAAATTATAAAATTACATACAGCAATCCTTTGCAATAATCTTGACACATCCGTAAGCATAATTAAATATTTTAAATTTCAATGTCGGTAATGTATTCTACTGACATTCCTTAATATAGTAATGATTCAACCGACAGTTGAAGTTGAATTAATTTCTAAGACACGAAAAGAAATAACTATGTATAACTATAACAAAAATCTAAAGGGGGAACTATAATTGGAATAAGAGAATTAATAGAAATAAGAAACTGAACGAAATCTGCGATTTGTTATTTCATTTTGACATTTCGCCCATAGTTTACTTAAGAATTTCTAAGTTGACAGCGAACTAAAATTTTTGTGCGATTTTTTGATTATTTTAAAAACATTAATTTAGATAAAGTAGTACTTAAAAATATTAACTAAATAGAATATAAATAAATAGTTAGTATCGTAAGAATAGTTTTTTTTGTTTTAATTTGTTTTTATTATATTTGATATTAAGTTTTAGTTTTTAATAGGTTATGTTAGGTTAGCTTTTTTGGTTAGTGTTTTCATAATTTTTAACTAGTTAAATCTTATATTTTTATTAGAGGTAGGGTTAATTAGATAATTTTGTCAAATCAATTTTAATATATATAATATAATCAAAAATGAACAAGGAAATAAAGTTGGCAAAACTTAAGAAATTAAATAAGCTCCTTGAGCATTTGAGGCTATTAAAGGAAATGAAAGAAAGTCGTCGGCAAATGCGGTCATGTAGTGTGCGATTGATAAACCGAACCAGAAATGTACACGGTTATTATAAGGTGACATTTTTAAAAATCAAGGATTTGGACCCAGGGCAGTTTTTTATTCATACCAGAATGAATAAAAATACGTTTGAATTACTACTGAATCTAGTTAAACCTGAAATAGAAACAGCAGCTAATACCAGAATAAACACTGAATGCCGCTTAGCACTCACCTTATTGTAAGTTCAATATGAAATTTCTTATAAATTTAAAAATTAATAATCAAATAATTTTAGATATCTGTCCCAAGGAGCGACCATACAAAGTTTGGCATGGAGTTGGAAACTCGGAAAAGAAACTGTTCGACTCATAATTCTTGAGACATGTGAAGCCATTTGGTCAGTTATTGGACAATTGTATGTAACAGAACCATCCCAAAAAGACTACTCCGACATTGCTGACGATTTTTGGAATATGTGGAATTTCCCTAACTGCATAGGAGCCATAGACGGCAAACATATTGCTCTGACTTGTCCACCTGGATCAAATAGTCAGTACTTCAATTATAAAAAATTTTTTAGTATTGTTCTGATGGCTGCTTGTGACGCCAGATATATTTTTACTCACATCGACGTAGGCGCTTATGGCTCACAGAGTGATGGCGGTAAGTTGTAAACATTAATGTTTTTGTTACTTTATTTCAATCATGCGTTATTTATAGGAATTTTTAATATCAGCAAATTTGGGAAGAAAATTTGCGCCGGTGATTTAGACGTACCACCAGAAAAAAATTTAGAAGGAACTTATAAAATTCCCGCATTTTTTCGTGGGCGATGCAGCATTTACCCTGACGAAAAATTTGATGAAGCCTTATCCCGGAGTTAGTCTGCCTAAATCAAAAGAAATTTTTAATAAAAGATTGTCTCGAGCTCGGCGAGTTATAGAAAATTCTTTTGGGATTTTGGTTAGTAGATGGAGAATTTTGCTTACAACATTAAATATGATACCACCGAATGCAGAAAAAGTGGTCCTTTGCTGTGTAGCTTTGCACAATTTCTTACGGCTCAACAAAGAAAGCTCTCAAATCTATTTACCAACACATTATGTAGATTGGGAAGATTCTGATCATACTCTACATGACGGGGCTTGGCGAAACGAGGTTCAAACAACAAGATCCATCGCGCCATCGCAAAGTCGGCATGTGTTAGGAGGAAAATGTGCCTTGCAGATGCGTGATCAGCTGTGTCATTTTGTGAATAATGAGGGAAGTCTTGATTGGATGACATGAATTTTAAAAAATTAATAAATATAATAAATTATCATTGACATTTTTATATGTATGTATATAAATAACAACTATTTTATTTCATTTTAATAAAAAAAAATTATAACTAAAATTAATATTGAGTTTAAATTCATCACATTTCATAATCACAAAACTTATATCTATATTATTACTAAAATTCGTATTTCATTTCAATTCATCACATTTAATCACAAAATTTTATAACTATAGTAAAAGTAAATATTTTTGGTTATTTTCTAATATAACATTTCCGTAAATCGGTAACGAAGGTAAACATTTGGAGCATTGCCGAATCCTGCTCTTCTTCCGGCAATACTTCCATCAAATCACAAATGGTGCACATAAAATTTTCATTCGTTTTCCGCCGAGTATTTGGTTGTGCAGATGTTTCTGAATTGAGTTGCTCAGCTGCCTTCTGAACAGCTTCACAAGCCTCATTAAATTTATCGTTTTTATTTTTTTTACTAACGGGACTTGCACTATTGTCGCTTTCTACTTCAGGACTATCGGAAACGTCAATAGTACTGACTGTATTTGTACGTGTCCTATGGAAAATATTTGAAACTGTAGCATTTGAAATTATTTGAGTTATAATTTTACCTTCTTGGCCGGATAAATGTTCTTAAAAAAACCATACTATCAAAGTAGGGCCATTCCGATTCCCCCACACTCATTTCACTACCCGTTGGTAGGTCTAATTTTTTTTCTTCTTTTGTAAATTTTTCCCTTAGGGACACCCACTTTCGTTTGCATTCTTCCACTGCAGAGAAAAAAAATAATATAAAATATTATTAAATATTTTATTGGATATGATTCATATTATTTTTATCGAAACATACCCGATCTTCCGCTTGCCTCAGACACTTCTGCCCACGCCTTCTCCTTTATAATAATATTTTTAAAATCCCGGTGCCCCTTGTCATAAATGCAACTATGGGCCCGTACACTTTCAATAATAGC
The DNA here is from genome assembly GCA_963932295.1 of Tipula lateralis. NCBI lineage: Eukaryota > Metazoa > Arthropoda > Insecta > Diptera > Tipulidae > Tipula > Tipula lateralis. The sequence goes on from OZ010737.1 coordinate 172,640,075, forward strand.
ATCCGAAAATGTATCCATTCTAAAAATATAAATTAAGCTTTAAGTTTATCGACCAACAAAAAGCAAAAAGAATTCAAAATAAATTTTAATAAAATAAATATATTTACTTTTTTTTAATTTTTTTCACCAAACAAACAAACAAACAGAAATAGGGTCGAACAATGTCAACAAGATGCATTGTTGTTGCTTTTCCTTAATTCGTACTAATTCAGTACGAAAATTTTCGCACTCTTTAATTTTTTTAAGTGACACATACAACTGAACGAAGAATTTTTAAGTTTTTTATTCTGAGTATGGTCGCATTCATACATATTCCTTTTCTCGCTCTCTTACGTTAATTTTTTTAATTCTCTTATTCCAAGTATAGTTCTCGCTTAAGGCAAAATTCATTGCTATAAAATAAATAAAGTGTATTTTGTGTAATTTAAAGTACGCATTTAAAGTGAAAACTAGTGATGTTCGGACTTACTCTAACCCGATACTTTTAACCTGATACTCAAATAGTCCGGATTGTCATTTGAGTACTTTTCAAACTATCAGGTTAAAATGAACCAAATATACCCGTATTGTGTATTCGTATCAAACCAAACATATTGAAATGAGTTTTTACTTTTAATTTTGTTTTCTCATTCTCTTCGTTGTTTTTTTAACATTCATTCACCAATACATAATGCGTATAGTGTATGCTAAAAGAGCAAACTATTTTAAAGGAAAATATGTATTTGCGGAAAGAGCAAGACTATAGATAAACTTTAATGTTTATTGTATTAGATGAACGAGCAAGACTATAGATTGGTATTGAATATCGGTGTATATGAGTAGATCGGTGTTTTTACGTATATGAGTATATCGGTTTTATGAGTAGTTCGGTTTATTTGACTATGTCGGTGTTATGAGTACTCGGTTAATTTTTTGTATTTCGGTGTTTATGAGTAGATCGGTTAATTTGAGTATGTCCGTGTTTATGAGTAACCCGGTTAATTTTTGTATATCGGTGTTTACGAGTAGATCGGTTAATATAAGTATTTCGTTTTGTCGGTGTTTTTGAATAAATTTGTGTTCTGAAATTTTTATTTAGAACCGAACCGAACTAACATTGAATTGGATATGGAATTGACGGAATATGAAAATCTATTTATTTATTATGGATGTATATAAATAATATATATATATATATATATATATATATATATATATATATATATATATATATTTATATATATATATATATATATATATATATATATATATATATATATATATATATATATATATATATATATATATATTTATATATTTATATATATATAAATATATATATATATATAAAAATATATTTAAAAAAAAAATATATATATATATATATATATATATATATATATATATATATGTATATATATATATATATGTATATATATATATATATATATATATATATATATATATATATATATATATATATATATATATATATATATATATATATATATATATATATATATATATATATATATATATATATATATATGTTAACCGATCGGTTAAAAGTATCGGGTTAAAAGTATCAGGTTAACGATATAAAAGTATCGGTATATACCGATACTCAAAAGTATCGATTTGTCCCATCACTAGTGAAAACTCTGATTAGGTGTGTGAAATTCAAATTTATTTGTTGATATTTTTTTCGTTTTAAACATACAATTCTATTATAATTGTCAAAAATCACACATTATAAAATAATATAATTAAAAAATGTTAATTATTATTTATTTATATTTTTTTATAATGTGTGATGTGTGTTATTCGGAATGATTTATTTAGAAATAATAAAGTAAATTAATTATGCTAATAATGATGTTATGAATTTAAAAGAAAAATATTTATTTTTATATAGTTCAATAATTTCAAAAAACAATTTACTCAACAAATACTACTTAAAAATAAGCACACATGAATTCACCTAAACCAAAATCCTATTCAAAAGCAAAAACAACATTCAATATAAAAATGTTTCATAACAAACCAACAAACAATATAATCATACAGAAACTTCATATACGCACGAGCGAATACGAAAACAACAAAATCATTCAAAAACCAACTCGTAAAATAACCAATTCTCTAAAAAAAGAGAATTGGTTATTGACATTAATTTTATACCAATAAATTTGAAATTTTTTTTGTTTTTGAAAAGAAAAGGCAAAATCTACAACAATAAATTGAAAAAAAAATAAACTTAACATAATTATTCATTATTTCAATTCTTTTCACAATGAATTAAGATGAATGGCACGAAATGTTAAAATTATAAATTGACCATAAAACAGCATCCATCTTTATTTTGCCTATAAAGCATTTCTCAAGTACTGAATAAAACTACTTATCTTGATATATTTTGTCAGTACTGCTATAATTATTTTCTCAGTAACCATAAAAATTTACTCAGTACTGAATCAATTTTTTTTACTGGAAATAGTTTTTATTTCACTCGCACTTTAAGAAAAATTATATTTTGTATCCCGCCTTGACTATTTTGTCAGAATTTTTGTAAATACGCAGTAAAATGCGAGAGAAATAAAAAATATTTCCAGTATAAAAAATTTATTCAGTACTGAATAAAATTTTATGGTTACTGAGAAAATTAATATAGCAGTACTGACAAAATATATCAAGAGAAGTATTTTTATTCAGTACTGGAGAAATGTTTTTATAGGTAAAATAAAGATGGATGATTTTTCATGGTCAATTCATAATTTTAAGATTTCGTTTTGTGCCAATCATTTTAATTCATTGTGAAAATAATTTAAATAATAAATAAATATTTTTAAGTTTATTTTTTTTAAATTTATTGTTGTAGATTTAAAGTGTATTTGTCGTTTTTTTTAAAAAACAAAAAAAATTTGAAATTAATTAGTTATGTTACAGGCATCTGTCAAAATATATCCACTATAAAAAAAAGGAAAAAGTAAAAAACGATCTCTGTCACTCTAATGGCATTTTTAATTTTTTTCTCGCTTTAGTTTTTTCAGTAAAAAATACTGACAAAATTTTTTTCATAATGGTAATCAGACTTGAATGACATTTTTGCTGCAGATGGAGATGCAAATTCAACTTAATGTTTATGTAAAAATATAATTACTGACCGTGACAAATAATGTTTTGTTGTATAGGAAATGTTTTGAGGCATGTTATTTGTTTATTGTTGATTCGTGAATTTTGGTATAATTTTTGGTTGTGATCGGATCTTTATAATTAAAAAACATATTTTAAATAAGTTATAATGTTAAAAGAAAAACCGATAAAATTGGTTAATTTTGTGTTTTCTGAAAATGCGACGCACAATGGCGTGAAATATAAAAAAAATGTAAATTAAAAGGAAAATGTTTTAAGAACGTGCATAAAATAAAAAAAATTTATATATATATATATATATATATATATATATATATATATATATATATATATATGTTACGATTAAAGCCCGAAATGCGGCGAATGTCCGAATTTACCGGTAAATGTCCGAATTTACAAAAATGTATGTTCAAACTACGTTTACCTACAAATTTAGACTGTATTTACATTAATTCTTTAATTATTTTTATTAAAAAATGATTTCGTAGCAGACCCTAGAATGATTTCGTAGTAGACCCTAGAGTGATTTCCTAGAATTGTAAAGGCTAACGGCTTCGCTAGCTCTCACAGGCACGCGGGAGGTCGCTGCGCTCCCCTCCGCTTATCCCTCCGAGGGGCTTTAGATTTCAACTTCGGGAGACGTAGGAGCCGGGATAAGCAAACATGTCGCACTGCGTGCCGCATGTAGGAACGGATTATATGGAATCTATCAATGGATTTCGGTACACTTCGGTTCACATTTTTTGTAAATTTGGACATTCACCGATTTCGGGCTTTAACCGTAACATATATATATATATATATATATATATATATATATATATATATATATATATATATATATATATATATATATATATATATATATATATATATATATATATATATATATATATACATATATATATATATATATATATATATATATATATATATATATATATATATATATATATATATATATTTGTATATATATATATATATTTATATTTATATATATATTAATATATATATATATATATATATATATATATATATATATATATATATATATATATATTATATATATATTACTATAGATTATTATAAAATATTAAATTTGTAAAATAAAATTATACATTTCATAATAATATAAAATTGTAAAAGCTGTTTTTGTAAAAAATAAAATTAAAATAAATTCAACAACAAGATTTAACTAGTATAGAATCTTTATAACAAATTTAATTTCCTCCGAGAGCGACACAACGAGTATAGTGATTTTCAAACTTTTCGATACCATATATAGTACTGTTAGTACGGTTTCTCTTCCTCGTCAAAATACGCCTCAGTTTCAGCGATTACTTCATCATTGAACTTAAATTTCTCTCCAGCAAGCATTCTCTTGAGACCTGAAAACAGGAAAAAGTAGCGCTGGGGGCTCTATCTGGAGAATATGGTGGGTGGGTAAGCAATTCGAAGCCCAATTCATTTTCTTTTGCAATCGCTTTTATTAATCTGTGACACAGTGCATTGTCTTGGTGAAACAACACTTTTTCTTTTGCAAATGTGGCCGTTAATTTGCGATGTCAGCCTTCAATCGATCCAAATGTGCAGAGTAATAGTCGCTGTTGATAGTGGTTCCTTTTTGGAGATTGTCGATGGTTATTATTCCGTTCGCTTCCAAAATACAGACACCATCACCTTAACGGCCCACTGGTTCATGTTTGGTCGCTTTGGATTCGTTTCGTCGATTGCTATCCACTCAGCTGACTGTCTTTTGGATTCTGGTGTGTAATCGTGAAGCCATGTCTCATCCATTGTCACATATCGACGGTAAAATTCCATTTTATTTCGGTTTTACATCGTCAAGCACTCCTCTGAAGCCTTAATTTGTTGTTGTTTTTGGTCAACTGTAAGCTCACGCGGCATCCACTTTGCACAGAGCTTTTGCATACCCAAATGTTCATGTAAAATGATAAAAACACTACCATCTGCTTTCTTTATAATGTCAACTAGCTTGTGCACCTTCAATTTGCGATCGTTCATTACTAATTTGTGGATTTTTTTTTTAAGTTTTTTGGACTAACAACCTCAGTGGGCGTCCACTGCGCTATGCATCATTTGTGCTGATATGACCACATTTAAATTCAGCAATACACTTCTCCACCATTTGTTTAGATGGAGAAGAGTTCGAGTAATGTTTATCAAGCCATCCACTGTATTTTTTTCGCATGAAAGCCGAAACTCACTTTTTTCCATTTTTTTTTCAAACACAAAAGTTACTTCACACAAAATTCTATCACTCACGAATCAATAATCATATTGCTGTGAAAATTATACACGTATCGTTTGAAGGTTGGTAGTAAATACATATCATATGGAAACAAATTCTTGTAACGCCATCTATATGTCATCCTACTGACTTATTGAATGAATGTTATTTCATTGAAAAGAGGAAAGTACATTTGAAAAGTATATTAGTCAAATGGCCGCCACGGCTACTCCTACAGCATCATATCCTTTTCATGAAGTTTTCCATGACCAAGTCGCACATTTGCGGCTGTATGTCCTCGATAACTTAACGAATTCTATCTTTCCGTGTTGCATCGATTGTGGAGCAGTGGCCTTATCTTTCGCTTGACCCCAAAGAAAAAAGTCTAAAGGTGTTAAATCCTGCAAAGTTCTCTTTAGCTCCATTTAACGAATTGCCCAATTGAGCTGATCGATATAGAGGATATCCACGTACTTTCCATCGGTTGTCTGCTTTAATTTTCAGATATAATTTTTCTTATTCGAAGAAATATTTCAATAATCAATGTCAACATTGTTGCCCTAGCTATATAGGCTATAAGGAAACTAGAGGAAGATAATAATATGTCATGGGTAAATGTAAAATCTTTGTACGATTATTATTGTTAATGACTCCAAGCCTGTTATCGAAATCTTTGTTCTGGATCTTATTAGTTTTATAATCGACGATCGTTTCACTAATGAAGAGTGTTAAATTGAATATATAGTAGCCTTCTGTGTATTGATCGCTGCATCAATTACCATATTGCTATATTAGAAGTAATTACTGCAGGAACTTGGTGTGATTGAAGATTTTAATAATATTCGATATATTTAACGTAAAGATATAGGGGGAATAGATGATGGTTCTTACGACAATCCATGTTATCTATAGATTTGTTGGGAACAAATAATTAAACCAAGGATTTTTATTTCTATCTTATTCTTATAGTTATTTATTCCCACACCTCACTATAATTAGGTTAGGTCATACATTTCTATACTTCCAAATCCATTTCTCGTTGTTTTTTAGCATCATCACTACTTTCAAAAAAGACTACTAGTTGTCGTTTGATAATTTTACTTCATGCTAGCCTTTATGGCTAATTCTGATTTTATTTTCAAGCTTATCCGTATAATTCGCGATATTTGGACATATCCTCGAATGCTCTTTATTCGTTCCATTTTCAGTTCCTTCACCAAATCGCATATGGTAAAGGCGTATGATTTAAGTATATTTAGACATCATTTGTATGATAATAAATGGTATACGCAACTACATATGTGTTACAAATTGATAAGAAGTTTTTTTGGCCTTATATTTACTTATCAAACGCTATCACTATACTGTATCAATTTATCAAAATATACATAAAATATTTCTTTAAACCCGAATAACTGGTCTTTCTCCTACGGATGTGTGGCGGAAAGAATCATGAAAATATTCGTAGCCTGATGTTTCGCAGTCTCCAGTTGAATTGCTTGAATCTTTGATCCTTCAAGTGCTGAATCCACTATTATGTGGGTTGCAATATCAATTAAACATCTATAATAATCGTACGATCGGATTCTGTTTCAAATATTTAATAAAAATCGTTTTTACCGTCAACAGAGCTACTTTTCAATGTTGGGAAAGGTTTACACGCGAACATTTTTCAAGATAACCACCATTGACTTGCTTGGTTCACTCAATTTTGAAAAATGGACTCTTGATACGTTCTACTCTAAATCAATACTCTTATCTCCCGCTTGCTTACGAAACATATAATCTCTCTCTCTTATATTCGTTTCTTAGTAGCTTAATATATTTTGCAAATTGAGTTCAGTTCAGTCAGAGGCCTGTATATGGTGAGAGAACACTTATGATACGAGTCTATGTACATACATAGCAAAATGTTTCGGTAATTCAAATTTGATAAATCTCAGATAAGAAAATTAAAGTGAGTACAGTTTAATCATTTATGTTGATAATTTGGCGTTTATACCGTGCAAAAAATGCAAAAGTAAGTGAGACGTAAATCATATGTGTTATCATTGTTTATTTAATAATTTCCTTATCACCTTGCAGTGTTGTCGCTATTTTACTACCAGTGCTCTATGTAATTTTACAAACTCCACTCGCTTATGGTATCATACTCTGGTGCAGTGAAAGTGTTTACGAGTATAGTTCTCTGTGTACAATAGAAAATTACAGCAATAATGTACCGATTGATGTCAACACCGAATTTCAATCAATTTATCGTGTGTCGTCGATCACAAATATACGTTTTCAAAATTCTACAATTGATGTGATAACAAATGGGATATTCAAAAAGTTTCAATACTTGAAATCACTCGATGTGACCAATAGTCGTGTAAGCCAACTGTCAGAAAATTCATTTATGTCAGCATCTCAACTAACGCGGTTAAATCTATCGAATAATTGTTTAGAAGAACTACTGGACACATCGTTTAGCGGTGCATATAATTTGTCTTTGATCGATTTATCTTATAATCGAATCACGAATATTCATTATGCTGTATTTAGAAATTTTCGAGATCTAGATCTAATCGATTTATCGCATAATCGGTTAAGTACGTTCCCCGCGAATTTACATCTCAAATGCAATGAAATGAATTTAAATTTTAATCAAATCACTATTGTTACGTTTGGTAACAAAACAAGTATCAAGCGTGTCAGCTTCAACAATAACAAAATAAATTATTTGAACGTAACCGATCACTTAGAATGTTTAAATATAACGAACAACACATTTACGAGTTTAAAAAATTTCAAATTAACGAAAAACTTATCTCACCTGGATTTATCGTTTAATCGATTGGACAATAGTGATCATAGTGTACATGATGTGCTTTCAAAATTGACAAATCTAAAATCGTTAATTTTAAAATCTGTTCAATTAAATTACTCAGATTTAGTATTATTTTATGGACTGCGCGAATTACAAACATTGGACGTTTCATCGAATAATTTAACTTTTCTCGATTTTAATTTTTTACGGAGATTAAGAAGTCTAAGAGATTTATCCATAGCCGACAACAATTTGAATAAATTAAATTTTGATGAACTCAATTATTTTAATCTACAATTGAAAACGATCGACATATCGGAAAATAACTGGACTTGTTCGGACTTAATTGTCGTACTTAACAAACTTAAACAGTTCGAAATAGAGGTGGTGTCGAACGATCGGGATACAACAGAAATAGTTACAAATATTCGTGACATTCGGTGTAATAATGAATTGAACATTCAAGTCGTAACTGATATACCACTACCGACAGTGACTGATGTTCAACAAAGTATCAATGAATCTGCTACATTGTTGAATCATGAAAATAACTCATCATTGGCGTTATTACAAATTGCATTGATCGTATGTATTTGTATTATAATGCTCTGCATCATTCGATTATTATATGAATGTGCTAGATCAATCAGACGAAAAAAAGTGGGTAAAGGCTGGCAGACTGTGGAAAATCCACATCCCAATATTGAATTAATGATGACAGATGAGTTTGTTGACAATGCAAGTGACAATTCTAGCTCAAACCATTACTACGAAATAGTGCAGGCATCATAGTCAAATGTCTAAGAATTTGTACTCAATTGTAACAATATACATTGTTGAAAATTATTAATCTTTTTCATTTCGGAACTATTCTGTTTAGGTTTAGTTATTTCAAACTGCTCGAATATAGTCACATAAATGCATCATTATGCATAGGTTGCAAAGAGTTATGGTACGAACTTGAATAGAAACGTGATCTTACATGTATAATGGTTTTTGATGGTTTATGTCGCTTTTAGCATGTGTTGAAAATTTGCCAAATATATGAAGATTTGTTTCCCTATAAGGGTCTGTAATTCACCTGAAACGTATACAAACACTCTAGTCCTGTTTGCAAGTAAATTAATATAATTCATAACTACTGACATTTTTAACAAACAGCTGCGCTTAAGGTATTACCACATGCAATGGATGCTCGAAAAGATCTACTGGCTTTGACAGAAAAGTAACAGAAGCAATTCGTTGTCATATAACTTTTTTCTAGTGCTGTGAAAACTACTATTCACAGGCAAGGTAAAAAGCAGTTTTCTTTTGCCGAAGCACAATTTAAAGAAGCTTTAATTCGATTTGTCCCTAGAATCACAAGCAGTTGCTTTCGAATTCAAAATATAAAACTTCAAGAGGAACAAACAAATAACAACTCCTCGAGCAAGACATCATATAGAACAGTCGCAAAGATAATAAATCCACCAATATAACTTTTATCCAACTCGTGTGCTTCATAATATTAAAGCACCATATAAATGACATCACTAATTTACTTCACGGAGCAAAGAAATAATTAAAAGTACTATGACCATTCTTTTTTAGTAAACAGGATACAGATTTATGCCACCGAATCGCGTTTTCGGGCGAGTTGCAAAGGATCTTCCAAAAGCCGCAACAATAATTTCATCTGATGAGTATACCATGAAATATTCCAAAGCCACGACGAGATTGGTATAGCCTATAGCTTGTCTATCCCAGTTGTACCAGAAAGCCTAGATATTTGCAGACTAAACACGTAATTTTGACAACTACAAAAATATTTTTTTTATTTAATAAAAAATAATTTTGAGCCCCAATTTTATTGGGCTTCTGTGTACAAAAATTAAACGTGTATACTTTTAAAATCCAATACATTTGGAAATCTAATAAATTTTATAACACAAATAGTCGGACACAGCAAACAACAAAAGTAGCAATACTTCGTGAAGGGCAGCTGCCTGTGGGCGGAAGCCGATTAACATGATGAACAGGTTTGCGCCTCTCGTCGACGCGAGGGGATTTGCAAAACTGAAAGAAAATGATAATATACAAAAAAGGCGAAAATATTTCGATGAAAATAAAGAAGAAAAATATTTGATTGTTAAACGAGCAGATTAAGGAGACAAAACTTTTAATGGGGTGTCACCTTTTCTTATTGAAAAAGGTCTCTCTATGATAACACCAAACATTAAAGAGACGCATCGATTAAGAAGCGGAGATTTGCTAGTACTTACGAGCAACACAGATGGAGCAAATAAACTTTTGAAAACCAACAAATTGACTGGAATTCAAATTAAAGTCGAAAAACACAAATTTCTCAATACAAGCCGAGGGGTAATTTACAGTAGAGATTTAATGACTGTAAATGAAGACAAAATCACCAAGGAACTCCAAGGACAAAAAGTAATTAAAGTGGAGCGAATAAAGAGAAAATTCAACAACGAACTTAAAGACACTCCGTTACATATTTTAACTTTCAATACTACCGAATTGCCTATGCAAATAAAGGCTGGCTTTCTAAGGCTGGATGTTAGAGTATACTTTCCAAGTCCAATGCGATGTCACACCTGTCAAAGGTTTGGCCATACCAAAACAAAATGTGAAAGGGTGCCGGTTTGTCCGAAATGTCCTAAAATAATTCATAATGGACATGAACAAATACCATGCGAAAATATTATTTGTGCAAACTGTAAACAAGAGCATACAACTTTTGATAGAAACTGTCCCATATTTCAAAGGGAAAAGACAATAATAGAAATTAAAACAGTTGAACGCCTGACGTATTACAGAGCAAAAGAAGTTTATTACAGACAAAATGCCAATACAACTGGAGCAACAATAGCAGAAAAATCAAAACATACATATAGTGAGGTCTTAAAACAAAATGTAAATAATTCAAACTTCAATAAAACAAGTACAAATAACAACAACAATAATAACAACAGAAATAATAACGAACAAATAATTAATAATGAAACTGTAAAACAATATAATAATAACAACAATAATACTAAAACTAATGAAAATAGTGAAAACTTCAATCCAAATAAAACAACTAATAATAACAACATAAATCAAATATAAGAAATGAGTAAGACAAATAGAATACCAACAACAAACATAACAAACAAAGGACAACAAGCAGCCTGTTACAACAAGATGGAAAAACAAACAACAACAATGGAAGGAAGAACAAATACCAGACATTATTCTTTCCTAAGTCCATCTGAGCTCGACATCGTGCTCGAGATGGAAACGAATAATTAGTGGATCAAGGTGAACAACTGAGTGAATCCAATGTATGTGTGAGTCTTGGTCAGATAAATGTCCAAAGCATATATGCCAAAAGCGATATGTTGCGGAACTATCTGGCCAAAAATTGTATGAATGTAATACTTATAAGTGAAACTTGGGAGCGTGAGAACAAGACGTTTAGGATGAAAGGATACAATTTTCTATCCAGACCGAGAGCCGATGGCTTCGGAGGTGTTGCAATTATGACACAGGAGCATCTGGTTTTAATGCCAGTGGTGATCCCTGCTTTGAATATATTGAAGTAATTGCTGCCAAAACTCAAAACCTGGATATAAACTTGTTATTTGTTAGCTTGTATGTAACTCCAATAAAATGTGTGAGTGACAGAGAAAAAGCCATGAGGGATTATAATAAATTATTTGATTGGGTAAGTGATAAAAGTGACGTGATTGTAGGGGGTGATATGAATGCACATTCAAGGATGTGGGGGTGTGAAAGTAATGATGCATGTGGAAACTTGTTGGCTGACCTCGTTCTAGATTCCGATCTCATAATCCTGAACGATGGAAGGCCAACAAGGATGGCGAATGTTCGGTCTAGAGCCAGTGCGATAGACATTACTCTAATGTCTAGCGGACTGGCCGGTCAAGTCACTTGGAATGTAACAGATGAGAATTTGGGTGGTGATCGTTATATGATCGAAGCATCTATAGGTGAGGTGAATGTTGTTAACTACACCAAGGTTAACATGAATGGTAAGAAATGGGTTAAACTAATGAATGAGATTCTCATATCAAATGAAATGAAGATGTCGACCATCTTGAGAATGAAATAGAGAGAGTAAATGAGGAGTGTTCTACGCAAGTAGGCACAACGGAAAGAAAGAGGAATGGGTGGTGGAACAGAGAGATCCAGTATTGATATGAAAGAAAACGGATAGCCTTACGCCAATTCAACTGCTGCATTTGCAGAGAATGCCGGGTTAATTATTATCGAACGAATGCAAAATTGAAAAACGCTAGCCGTAGAGCAAAAAGGAAAAGTTGGCGAGACTATGTGTCTCAAATGACTCATAGGACCACAACCAAGGATGTATGGGATAAATTTAATAGAGTGAGAGGTCATAAAGCACAAGGCAGAAATGCCGTCCTAGATGTCAGAGAAAATAGAAATCAATTCTTACGAATGATGGTGGATGTTCCAAATAATTTAGGTGACAATAATGAATGTATAATACCTGATAATGTAAGAGATATTTCGAATGATATGTGTGTTGAGTTTAAATGGGATGAATTTCTGAAAGTTTTAGACAATTCAAAATCTACGACTCCAGGAACAAATTGAGTAAGCTATAAAATGATTGCGAATTTGAATTTTCAAGCAAAGGAATCTTTGCTTCAAATTCTTAACAAGGTGTGGATGAGTGTCAAAATACCGGAAAAATGGAAGGAAGGTAGAGTGGTACCCATTCCCAAAAGGGATCGGGATAGAAATCTGGCAACAAATTGCAGGGGAATTTGTATGTTGAACGTTTTTATGAAAGCAGTGAATGGTATGATGAAAGAAAGAATTGAAAAATTCTTGAATGAAAGTAATTTGCTGCCGGAAACCACCTTTGGGTTCCGTCGCAACCACTCTGCCAATGAATGTGTGGAAAAGTTTGTGTGGGAAGTACGAAAGGAAAATAAGAAAATTGTGGCGGTATTTTTGGACATGGAAAGAGCGTATGACTTTGTGGTTCCAATGAAACTGTATCTGGTTCTTTTAAACTTGGGTTTCCCTAAGAAAATTTGTGAATGGGTGTATGATTTTATGAATGGACGGAAATTAGTTGTGTGTGGAAGGGATTACAGATTGGAGGGAGACGTGGATATTGGACTTCCGCAAGGGAGTAAAATTTCACCAACTCTGTTCAATCTGTATACGAGCTCGATTCATGGACTAAACTCAGAAGACCAAATCGTTCTGCAATTTGCAGATGACTTTGTTATAATGGGTAAAGGTCCAAACATTGAAACAGCATGTGATCGAGCTCAAGAATGTGTGGATCAGGTAATCAACTGTTTGACTGATTTAAATTAACTTGTGAAAACGAGAAAATGTTGTTGTATGGCTTTTCGAACGCGACAAAGAATTGATGTGCACGTATTGAATATGTGACTTTAACTAGGTATTTGGGAATCTGGATCGATCAACGTTTAAGTTTTAAAGTGCACATGGAGAAATTAACTGATAATTGTAAGAGTAGGTTGAATGTTATCAAAAGGGTGAGTAAACCGAAATGGGGTGCTCATCCTGGGGTGACTGACATGCTACGGAAGGCACTAGTGTCCTCCAAAATTGCATATGGAATGAGCGTGTATGGTGATGGTTCTAAAGTTGGGTTTAACACGTTAATGAAAATTGAGAATGCATGTGCTAGAGTTGTATTGGGAGCGATCAATTCAACCCCAATACACACTCTATGGTCTGAAATGGGTGATACATCTCTAAATTATAAGAGAGAGTGGATCACTGTGCGTGAAACTGTACGAATGATTATGAAAGATAACGCGTTAGTAAATGAAATGATAAACAGATTGCAGGCAGGAACAGATTTTAGGAAAACTCAAAGAACCCGCTTGATTTTGGAGAATATGAACATATTCGACAAGATTCAAAAAGTGGTACCAACTGTTCCTCCTGCAAATCTGGTGGTATGTTTGAATTTTGGAGGCACAACAAAAGCTTTGATGAATTAGTTATCAGTTAAGAGAGAATTTCGCAAGATGCAAATGAAATATTTTGCTCATTTGACTGTGTATACAGATGCTAGTGTGAATGATGATCGTGTGGGTGTTGGAATTTACATTCCAGCACTAAAAAAAGAGAAAATGTTAGAGTAAATGATGGCATCTGTATAATGACTGCTGAATTGATAGGGATTATGGAAGGAATCAAGTTGGCAATGAGTGACGGGGAAGGAACGTTCTTTTACTATCCGACTCTCTGAGTGGTTTAGATTTAATAAGTAAGGGAGGGGGTACTCAGGGCAATGTTTATGTGAATAAGTTGTTTGAGTACCTTCAATCTTGTGGGAGTGAAGTTGTTCATCAATGGATACCTTCACATTTACAAATTGAAGGTAATGGAAGAGCTGATATGAAAAGGGGTTGCTTGATTGAGGATGTAAATGTATATGAATTTATGGATGCTAGAGATGTACTTCGTATGTTTCAGGTGAATCTGTGGAGAAAATGGGAGAGTGAATTTGTGCGAAAAAGTCAAATAAAAGGCAAGAAGTACTTTCAATGGTGTAGTGTCCCTTTAAAAAAACCTTTCTTTAAGGAAATCAAAGGAGACACTACAATGATTCGAACAATGGAGCGTGTGAGATTGAATCATGGAAATTGGAAGGAAAGTCTGTATAAACGTCATTTGAGTGAAGAAAATGTGTGTAATTCTTGTATGGTTGTAGAGGACATTGAACATTTGCTTTTAAAGTGCAACAAATATAGTCACAATAGAGCAAACTTTGATGTCCTCATAAGTGCTAGGAGTGTGAATGAAATATTTAAAAGGGGTATAAGTGGATATAAGGCTATGTATGAGTTTATTAAAATGAATGGTATTGAAGTATGAAAGCGGATCGATGCGTGAAAAATGAATAAATGAAACTTAAATCAAACATTGTATTATATAATTTTAAATTAATTATTGTACAAAATAATTGTTAATTCATTAATTAAAATGTAAATTGTTAAGAAAACGGGCCAAATGGCTCCTATTATTTGGAGCTAGAGCCATTAAATAAAGATAAAAAAAATCCCAGTTGTACGATTGAGTGCTCCAACAGCGCTAATTTAGCGATCATCGTTGTCGCTCAATTTTACCTCACAGTGAGCACTGAGCATCACTTTACACCATATTTCGTTTAAAAGAACGAATTTCGACCGATCATATGGTGTAGTAGTATTTGTAATTGGTCTGTTTAAGAAATTGTTTCCTAGATGGTGCTGTTTAATTACATCGGCAAGGTAGAATTATCCTATACTGAGGTTATCAATCCCCAGATGTCACTCGAATAAGTTATTTTGGATTAAATTAAAATACATAATTCTTTTATTTTGTAAATAAACCTTCATTTTATTTTTTAAATTCATTTAATAACAATTCATTTAATAACATTCAATAAAACTTAAATTAACTATAACTAAATTATTTGGCACGTCGGAATTCCGCTTTAACTTTCAACTGAAAGCTCTCCAGACTGTCTAGCGGCGATTTCCAAGCTTCTAAAAAAATGTAAAAGATATTGTTTATGAATTGTGAAATTTATATAAAATAAGCAAACCTTACCAAACATAATGGCATTGAGCTTTTTGAATTTAATGAAACAATCTTTCCTTGGGTCCCCTGAAATTTAACTGCAATGCCAATAAATCGGCTATAGTTTTCTGAAAGGCCAAGCTTAGTCCTTTTCCCAAATTAACTAATGATGTGAGATAATTTATCTGAAATTCAAATTAACAATAATAAATCAGTTACATAAAATACAATATTATAAATCATATTTACCAATTGTTCTCGAAATTCCCTGTTACATTACCTTGCTTCCAGCTCTTCCCTTTTTTTTTCGTTGTTAGAGGAAATAATTTTTGGAGCTCCATGTTAATAATTGTAGTGTTTACTTTAGTTAGTTGAACAATCCTGCTCGACAAATCTTTAACCAAGTAGGTTTGTCTAATTTAAGGTGTATTTTTTTGATTTCCGAATTGCAGCAAACAGGAGGTCACTAGTTTCCAACGATGAATTTGGTAAACATTTGTTATTTTCTGCCGGTGGTTTTGTTGTTTTTTTCGTTTTAAAACAAAGTTTAATATTGTTGGCCGTTTCCTCACGAGTCGCGTTCACGCTGTTGCATCTCTTCGTCTCTTACTTCTTTGCACTCTTTTTGCCTATAAACTAAATTTTGGAGGGGAAATTTCTGTTGCATCTCGTTGCCTACTAAATTATTTGATTTTTTCGATTTGAATTACTAACACAAATCTAGAGGCTTTTTTTCCTTTTCAATTCTATGACTCATTGACAATTTGTTTTCCTTTTGAAGTTAAGAAAATTAAATATTTCACACATACATAATCAAAAACCCGATTTTGGGTAAAATGCAACAATCGTGTGGAAACGAATTTAAATTGTTCATGATATCACGAATACGACTCGTGTGGAAACGGTCGTTGTTTGCAGGAACTATTTCTTTATATTTCTTTAAAATCATCATTGAACAATAAATTTAACGGCGGTGGTGGCAAATGCTTTTGAGAAGTTGCCGATAACTTTTGTAAATCTCGTGGTGATATCCGATCTTTAATATATAAATTTATTTAAAAAAAATTAGTGCAATAGTATAATAAAATTATATACCAGGATTTACAAAAACAGAATCTTCATCAAACAGGCGTATTGAGTCCTCTTGAAAGTCAAGCTCTTGACTATCCATACTAAATAAAAAGTGACTTAGTTAATATTGCCATTTAGAGAAATGATAAAAATTGCCCCATTTCATCACACTAGTTATTCCGAATAGATTGTTTTATATGCGAAACAACAGATCATAAATATAATTGTCATTCGTTTCAAACACTAACTTATCCATATTCAAACAAGCGCCATGAAAAACAGGTAATTAATATGTACGGTTGTGAAGTATTTCCTAAAAAAAAAAGTTATTCCTAAAATCAAAAACAAATATAAAAATGTATATATGTATTTGAAAATCAAATTCGAAAACTACATAAAAACGGGTAATTGATATCCCATTGGAAAATTTTTGACAACTGCCCATTGGAAAAATTATCACAATTTATAAAGATAACGGAATAATAATATTTTAACAAAAAAACATGTATTTAAAAAAATTGGTTTTTCCGACAAACATTTTTGAGTAGGTCTAACCTATGCAACCGGAAAATCAAATAAAATTTTCAAAAAGTAGGGCTTCTGGTAGTTAGGATTAAGGATATGAAGAAGAACTGAACCCTGACCTCACTGAGAACTGAGCCCTGACCTCTTATGATTGTAAAATCTTATCTACGCCTAAAATGAAGATCATTCGTTTCATTTTTGATTAAACTTAAGTTGCGGAAAACTATTATCGGATTCTTTCGAATTATGAGTTAAAGCGACTTCTTGGTAACAGCGATATCATTGTAATCATTAAATTCAATCGAACTAGTTGGCGAGGCCTTGTTTACAATGAATAATAAAAAAGGCAGCAGATCTCAAATTAAAAATCAAAACCAAAAACGTAACATTGTATTAAAGTTCATGAATCGGTCGAGCTCCGTCCTAGTTGACCATATTGCAGAGCTTATTTCAAAATGCATTTTATAATACCATTTCCATCCATACCCAATCCTATCATAATCGATTAGTAAATGACCGAGGTGACCATATCCCAGGTGACCATATTTGAGAACTTCTTCCAAAAACCATTTTTTCATCCAACATACAAAATCCATCAAAAACGGTTGAGAAATAATCGAGCTCCGTCCCATGTGATCATATACCAGAACTTCTTCCAAAAATCATTTTGGAATCCCATTTTCATCTAACATATACAATTCTATTATAATCGGTTGAGAAATAGCCAAGTTTCGTCTAAGTAGCCAAACTCTGGAACTTCTTCCAAAAATCATTTTATTGTATCCTCTTTCCATCCAACATACTCAATTCCATCATAATCGGCTAAAAAATATTCGAATTCTGTCCCAGGTGGCCATATTTCAGAACTTTGCTCAAAAAATATTTTCCAATCTCATTTCCATCAAACATATTCAATTCTATCAAAATCGGTTAAGAAATGGTCGAGTTCCGTCCCAGATGGAGTTATTCCAGAACTTTTTCAAATATCATTTTATAATCCAATTTCCATCCAACATACCCACTTCTATTATAATCGATTAAGAAATGGTCGAGTTCAATCCCAGGTGGTCATATTCTAGAGCTTTTTTGAAAAACCATTTTAAATTTCAACTTCTATCCGACATGCCTAGTCCCATCATAATCGATTAGGAATTGACCCAGTTTTGTCTCAAATGGAAATATTTCGGAACTTCTTCTGAATGGATTCTAGCCGCTGTACGTCATACAGGAAGATCTCGACTGCGTTTGC
This sequence comes from Tipula lateralis, assembly GCA_963932295.1. NCBI lineage: Eukaryota > Metazoa > Arthropoda > Insecta > Diptera > Tipulidae > Tipula > Tipula lateralis. The sequence goes on from OZ010737.1 coordinate 172,658,702, forward strand.
GTGACGAAGTCAAACTATACCTTCGTATACTTGTAATATCGCTACTGAAAAGCTCGAGTTATGAATCGAGATAAATGAAGGACCACATGCTGTATTTAAAGTTCATTTGTGGGTATGATAGCTAAAGAACGATGGTGAGATAGAGAGTCGCATAATTGCAATTTGTCTATATGTTTTAAAACTTTATGTTTTAAAACATTTAAATTACTTTTCTATAGAGCATAGATCTTAACTTATACAAAATGTACACGAGGAATCTTGGGACAATTAAATTTACCACAATTCTGTACTGAATGCTTCGAATCACACTCTGTCATCACTTAACTTGCGTTATTATGAAGTTCGATACATATCTATGAAAATTAGAGGGCAAATATTTAAAAACAATAATTAACATATTTGAATTATTTTACTCAAATCGTAATAATGAATAAATAAATTATTACATAATATTTAAAATCCATATTAAACGAAACATTTCGTTTAATATGGATTTTAAATATTATTTACACTAACACATTCGTATTTAATCAGGATTAGGAAAAACTTCACATTCCTACGCACATACGTGAAGTATATCCTAAAAATTTTCCTAAATTTTTTTTTTTTTTGTTTTAGGAAATACTTCCCGTCAATTAATATGTACATACATATTTTTTAATTTTTGTGTATTGCATATTTTTGATGAAGAAGGTACGTCTGTAGTGGCTGGAATTTTGGATTTAGATGCAATTATAGTTAACGGTGGTGGTGAGCTTTGGTTTTGGTTCGTTGATATGCCACCTGTAATTTTAATAATTTTATCAAATAAATTTTTTAAAGTAAATAAATTGTTTATTAATTAGCATTTTCTATTGGATATTCTTTATAATAAGTTTTCTGTAACCAATCAAAGTCTTGACTTTCCATGCTTAAATATAAAAATGTTAATATAATTAAAGCTATAAGATTTAAATATAATTATACATTAAATGCGGTAATTAATGCAGCACACACACCAACAACAACAACAACAACATCTTCGAAATTTCCCACTGTACGTACATGTTGTGTAAAATCAATAACCCGTATACGTTTGTCTCGTGTACGTATGTTTCGATATGTACATATACATACAGTGTTTATGTTGCCAAAAAAAATGTATATACGGCCGTCGCATATTCTGGCATTTGGCAGGGAAAAATTTGCTATCGCGGAAAATTGCAACTGAATATACAAACCGATTTTTCAACATACAGTATACATAATTGCAGTGGAATTTGTTCGGGTGCGGAGAAAATTCGTTTCTTATGTTCTTGTATAGTGAAAATATTTTTAAATGATAAACGATTTGAGTGAAATTTGATTGAGTAATGTTATACATGTGACTGTGACAATGTTTAATCTATACTCAAGGTCAGTTAAAATTTTAAATGAGGTTTTCCACGAATTAGTTCGTTGGTGGATGTAATGTCATACTGTTTGAAATCAATCTGTTTAATCTTGTATTAGATTTGGTGTAACATCATGGTGTTAGATTAAAATATTTGGAAAGCTTTAAAACCCTCTATTATGTTTTCGAGTGGTTGCCAAAAATGGGAGTAGCACTTCGTCGCATATTAAAATACGCAAATGGTTGTAATCGATAGATAATTCAATAAACATTCTCTTTGACATCATGGATTTCCAGAGCTTTTAAAACCCTTAATCATATTTTTATATAATAATCAAAATTTAGAGTAGAGCTTTGACGCATCTAGGAATACGCATATATCTGTAATCAGTCGAGTATCTAATAAAAATAGATTTCCGGAGCTTTCATAACCCTTTTCATATTGTGATGTAACCCCCGAAAATTTGAGTTCAGCTTTAACGCATCTCATAAAGTGCATATAGTTACAGTTGGTCAAGAAGTCAATAAACATTCTATTTGACGCCCTAGATTCAAGAGCTTGTTAAAATATTCTGATGCATTTGCCAAAAATTAGAGTTGAGCTTTTAGTTGAGAATTTAATAAACATTTTATATGGCACCTTAGATCTCCAGAGCTTAGGAACTCCTTCATAAAATATTCTGAAGTCGTTCTCGAAAGTTAGAGTAAAGCTTTGATGCATCTGAAAATATGCATATATCTGCAATCGGTCGAAAATCCAACTAACATTCTGTCTGACACCATAGATTTCCAGAGCTTTCACTACCCGTCATCATATTCTGATGTAGTTCCCGAAACTCTCTGACACCTTAGATTTTCCGAGCTTTCATAACTTTTCATCATATTCTGATGTAGTTCCCGAGAGTTAGATTAAAGCTATGATGCATCTGAGAATATGCAAATATCTGCAATAGGTCGAGAATCAAACTAATATTCTCTCTGACAACATAGATTACCAGAGCTTTTGTAACCCTTCATTGTATTCTGATGTAATTCCCAAAAATATGCATATAATTACCCCTTAGATTCCAGAGCTTCCAAAACCTTTCATTATATTCTGATGCATTATCCGAAAATTTGAGTTGAGCTTTGAGATAAGAATTCAATAAATATTCTATCTGAAACAGTGCGGTGGTGTATTCCTCAAAGATAGGAATAGTAGAAAGCTATGTATATTAAGGCCTTCGAATACTAGTAAACAAACTTCATCTCTACTTTACTAATTTTCCTTCTTTCACCTACTAAAATTACTGTACAGGCTAATGAAGAAAGAGAAAGCTCTAGCTATAGAAGATTCGTAGCAAACGGTCAATAAAGTCAGATTTGCTATGAAGGTTTTTCCTGTTTTTCCGCCATCAAACCATTAGAGGTATTACTTTTGCTACGAAAACAGCATAACTCAAAGTTCCAATCGCGATAGGCAATTTGTTTAAGTGGATCGACTTTTGTTTTGTATAGTCACCAGTTAGGTCAACCGGAATTCGTTAATTTTGAGTCTATATATTTTTAGCATTCTAATTTAACTTAAATTCTAAGGTTTGAATTTTACGAACCACGCCAAGATCAATAAGGTGCATTGGATCAATTACAAATTGAGAAATCATAACTATATCAACACTTTCTAAAATAGTGGGTAAATTGAAGTATTTAGTACTATGAAAACTTGGAAATTCTCTATTTTGGAATGTAACATCAGTGTATAACTGAGAAATAGTTGTGCTGTAGGAAACAGTTTTATTGATATGTGTTCCAACTTGATTACATTTAGGGCAACCGTGGAAACTATTATGCCCTACTATACCCATTATAAAAGACTTCACAGGAGCATCACAATGAATTTCATTTTTTAGTAATATTTTAACCTCATTAACAAAATCTAATAGATATTCATCAACATTATCCGGCTTTGAAGTTCCTGAATAAACACCTATAATGAATGGTGAAATATTTTTTGGTCCACAAAGGCACCAAGAATAGGCCATAGTTGAAGGTTGGACGTCTTGAATAATAGTAAACCATCAATTTCTTCATCTATCTATCGATTTCTGGGACATTTAATAAAAATTCGCAATTCAGCTTTAATAAACTTTTTGCAATTCCAAAATGGAAGTATTATCCTGGGTTTACGTAACGATCGAGTAACTATTTTTCTACTCGGAGTTCTTAGAAGAGTTTTAGCCGTTTTGGGAACATCAATACTATGCTCATTCAAAATAACTAATAATTTGTAAATTTTTTCCCTGCCTAGTCCTGATTCAACTGCCCACTTAGCTAACTCTATCGTAATTTGATTTGAATATTCTGGGATTTCGGAAGGAATTTCATCAAAGTCTAAGTTGTCTGAAATTAAAAATTCATTAATTGTCTCGTCATCTGAAACTAAAAATTCGTTAATTTCACCGTCATCAAACCAATTACGATAATTCCATTGAGATATCAGACGCGTGTAGTAAATGTTCTTGAGTAACATCATTTAACGGCATCTCGTCACAATCAGCATCTTCAGCTTGCAATCTTCTTCTTAATTGCTGATCAGACTGCAAATAAACAGGTTTTCCTGTCTCCATGTTCTAAAAATTATATACTATAGATAAAAAAACAGTTCTGCTACTTCTTTGGTCAACCTATCATTAAATTTGAGTAAATATTGACAGTGGAACCATGAGGAATAAATATTTTTTAATACGTGCTAGATAATATTATATAACTAAGAAAATTATAAAGGTATTGCCACATATACATATTTACGACACAATATATTTCCAATTTTTAACTAAATTGTTACACTTTTATTATTACATTTATTAGAAAAATAATAAGAATTTATGAAATTCAAAACAAAAATCTTCGGTCGCTCATGCAAAATACAACTGGGATGGCTATATTTAAATCGAGTCAAAACGCCTGATAAAGTCTCAAATGCAGTCCAAAATAAGTGCAGCGAGGATTATAAGCTACACGGAAGGGATCTAAGAGACAAAAGTGTAGGTATTACAATAATATCGATTATTATCTTCTTCAGCATTATTGAGTTTTACAAAAAACGATTCTGACTTAATACAACTCAATGTAAGATTAAGTGAATCGATTGATCATTTACATATGCTTGACAACTATACTGTTTAATCAAAACACCCACTTCTTAAACGCCATAGTCAAATTGCTATTTCGTCAACAACAAGGTTTGATTTGCTGTTAAACTAACGAATCCAGTCAAAAACATTGAACGTCATTCGTCATTCGACACAAACAAATGTAAATAAATCGTTAAAGCACGACAAATTCCAAGAAGAAAGAAGAGAAGAACAAATATTTTTGTTTCATTATCTATTTTCTAGTCCTATCGTTAAACAACAAAACCGATTGGTTCGAAGGTTATATATTATATGTAGTTATGATGAGGGGCGTAATTGTTAAAGCACACAAATGTCTATGAAAAGTAATTCACATCAAATAAGGTGTAGACAATGCCCCCTCTTAGTTTTATTGTTCACTTGAATACTGTTTTCGTGGGAGAAACGATTCAGACTACTATTTTTTGTTTGCTTTGTGTTTGAGCAACGCATTCTCATTTGAATAGTATTCTAAATAAAGTGGGAGATTATTGTCATTTCTATGTGTTAGTTTTCCTTCAATGTGTTTGCCTATTTTATTCTAATTAGCCAATCGTCGAGTTTTATTGGCAAATTATTACTGAGGAATAAGACAACACTTTATAAAAGAGCGAGTCAGACTACATTTCTATAATGTTTTAAATTTTTAATGTGACCGCCCAGGTGGCTCAGTGGTTAATGCTGTGGCAGCGAGAGGTACCGAGTTCGAATCCCGATAGAGGCAGGATGCAAAAGGGATTTTTCACCATCTTATTACGATCGGTGGTGTTAATGAACACATCTATGACCCCCTGTTGGAGTGCAGAACTCATGGGCCGACCCATCTTCCATGTCAGTACTATAGGCTGGCATGGAGCTATGTAATGCGCAGATGGTTCTACGAAAATCAGACTTATAGCCGTACGTCTTCGATTTGACCGTTAAGGCGTAAAGTAGGACGTAAATAAGCGAACCGTGAAAGAGCTGGGAGAGCCTTGAGCCCCAAAAACGATAGCATAGAATAATATATAAAAAAAAAATAAAAATTTTAATGTGGGCTAGGTTTATATAGTGAAAATAAATTGTGACCACACAAATGGCAAATGTAGATCACCATTGCTGATTTGTCCAAATAGCAAATTATAGCTGGCAAACAACTTGGATCAATGTCATATTGGTGCAATCACGCACTCAAACAATATGTCTATGAAAATGCGATGGCAACACTAAAACATAAATACTGCGTCATTTTTCAATGTCATACCGAACAAATTTCTATATAGCTGGCAAACAACTTGGATCAATGTCATATTGGTGCAATCTCGCACTCAAACAATATGTTTATGAAAATGCGATGGCAACACTAAAATATAAATACTGCGTCATTTTTCAATGTCATACCGAACAAATTTCTATCACGACATTGTTAAGTATCACCCCCAGAATACGAGGGCGGATTGAAAATGAAGTAACCTGTAGGAAAACGAAATTTTTTTTTGTCAAAAACCATTTATATCTCAACATAGTCTCTTTTTAATTCGACACACTTAGTGATATTCTAACTTTTTTATACCATCTAAATAATACGATTTCGGGAACCCTTCAAAATACGCGTTAGTTGCGGTAATCACTTCTTCGTTTGAGATGAATTTGAGATAAGCCATTTTTTCAAGTTTGGAAACAGGAAAATGTAACTAGGAGCTAAATCTGGGCTGTAAGGTGGACGATTAACCACTTCGAAGTGTATTTCACGTAATTTTAGCATCGTATCTAATGCTGTGCGAACCGATGCGTTGTCTTGAATAAACAGCACTTTTTTCTTCCTTAAATGTGATCGTTTTTCCTTTATTGCGTCAACCAATTGATCCAATAATGCACGGTAATACTTTCTTGTGATTGTGGATCCTTTTTCATGATGATCGATGAACAATATTCCGTGTGCATCCTAAAATATAGTGGCCATATGGTATTATATACAGCTCCAGGTCATTCACATCCACTTCCATATCGTGTAACTCATAAGACAATTACAGTCCTGTGAATTCTCTTCTGCCAAATGTTCCAAATCACAGGTCGCAAAACCTCGAATTGCTCCGTGTCTAACTTCTGGTGGTGTGTATGTTGCACTCGATGTTTTATTACTAAATTGTCACCATTGGCATTTTTCCTGGCTCAAAAGGGTTGGTGATCGAAACATTCGAAAAATCGATGACATAATGCCGAACGCATTCTTCACAAATCTAGACGAGCCTTTAAAAGCCTATATAATTAAATATACGTTCTGGACTGTCTTGCGAACGAACACCAGGATATAAGGTTTCATCACGGAGAGAAATATCTAAGTAAACGAGACTTAACTTATGCATAAGACCTACAGATTTGGACCCTAGTGTAACTTCTCTTAATTTAAGAATTTCTTTAGTTGAAAATAGAAATAAAATAAATTTCATTATTAAGACATCTATCCATAAATTAAGAACAATTTGCTTGAGTTTTTTAGAATATCTTTCTAAAAAATAGAACTTTGTGTATTTAAATTACAAATAAATAAATCACGTGTACATATGTATATGTTTCCAAAGCTTACAGAAACATGAAAATAAACAAAGTTACATTAGGTAAAAGTTATGAAATAAGTTGTTTCGTTAACTCTTTAACATAACTTAGTTTTTAATTTTCCAATTAGTGTTGATTAGGAAGTCGAATTACAATTTAACTTTATTTCGAAAAAATACACCTGTATAAATTCCCAAACAATTTTACACTTATTCTGGTATTTTAAATTAAAAACGTTATTAATTTTAAAACATGAGCAAATAGCTCGTAAAAGATGATCAAAAAGATGAACTTATAAATCACTGAATCAAATACCGCATAATCCACGTAGTATTATGTTTTATAATAAACGTATTTGGTTCTAAATTGAAATTATAATAATCAAGTTGTTTTTATTTTCGTATTTCTTCGATAACGGCAAATGAATATTTCGTTCTTATAAAGGAATTTTGGCTATCAAGTATGCTGAACTTCCACAACTTTTTGTTGACTTTATGTTTTACTTGGCCAGTTAGAGGTAGTATTGCGTGCAATGACTGAAGCACCAACATTTCTCTCGAATCTGAAACAAAAAAATTTACTGTATATTTCGATATTTAAAATTGATTAATATGAAATACCTTTATCTATATTGGGGTCTAAAAAATCAAAACATGTTATTTGATTTACTTGTAACGTGTGTTTGTCCTTAATAGATGTTTTCGGTATTGGAATGATTTGTGAAACAAACTGCTCCCATTTATTATACAAAAGTGATCCTTTTCTTCGATGGAGATGATTAAAATCACTGTCGATATGAGAATAAAATGAATTTTACTAAAATTTTTGATTTGATTTTCTAACAAACTGTTTACCAATTGAGCTTCATTTGAATTAATTTATTTAGGCCAAATTTCCAAAATTTGTTTGACGCTTTTATTTAGAACTGTGTGGAATTTGAATAATTATTGTTTTTTTCCATTTCTCTACTATGATATCAAATGGACTCGAATATACTTCATCTTCGTTATCTTCAGTAGGAGAATCACTCTCATTTTCTGTAGAAGACGTAAAAGAAAGAAAATCAGCAAACAGTTTAAAAATTAAAAATTTAAAGCAAATGAACTTACCTAGTTCAATATCAGAACTAAGTGTAGCACGTTTTGTTTTTTTTCTCTTCGAAAGTCCGTAATTCGTAAATTCGATGCACAATTGCGATATGTGTTGTACAGCCGACAAGTTGGAAACGAAGCATCTTCATGCTTCATGTTAATTGTTAAGTTTACTCTTACTTTTCGCTCCGTTGTAAATATTTTAACAATTTATTCCGCTACGCTCGGAAGTCAAAGGGCAAATATTGCACCTCAGGCAACTAGAGATCAGCATGCCACCGAAAAGTTTCCTTACTCTAAGTGTCTCAGCAAATCGGCGCCGGAGAAAGACAACGCAACCAACTGCAAGTACCGTAGGAACGGCATCTTTTTCTCAAGGAGTGCATTCATTTTCGAAACCTGTCAATGATATCATTAAAGCAAACATTCAAATGTACTAAGATATGCCTTTTAAAAATAAATATACATGGGAGCATTTGAATTCATACAGTTAAAACAAATAATAAAATTCAAAATTTGATGTTAAAAATGAACTTACCCGAAAATTTAATGTTTTCCATTCCTGTAGCTTTTGACGAAAAACTAATAATTTACCCATTTCAGCTACCAGGAAATACGCGTTCTAGATCTCGATTAGGAGCGGCAACGATTTTATATCCAGAAGGCAGTCTGTAAAGCATCAGTATTAAAATTAAAATAATTCCTAAATTTCCAAAAATTTTAAAACAAAATTTCAATATTATTTCCGAAAATTAAAAAAAACATCAAAATGTAAATTATTTAAAAGACATGCGAATTAATTTACAGTCACTTTTATTTAATTTGAATTTGGCTATGAGTATTTTACTAAACACGTTTTGTCGGTGTACCTTTACGTTGTTTTCATATTTATTTTCAATTTATTTTCTTCTTTTCCTTTTATCGCTCTCCTTAATGCATTCATAACTTCAAATTAACATAATAACTTACGGTTATAAATTCGAATATTACAACTTTTGCTATGATCAGATTATATTTCAAAAACATTCACAAAAAAACTACAAATTGAACACATGCATAATTTCACCATTTAACTTTAAATATTTCTTATCAAACTCATGCATTACATAACCTTACAATCAAAAGCACATATTTTAATCTTCACAGAAAAATATTATAAATAACAAATGTGAAAACCTCACTTTAAATCTTAACCTCACTTTATATGTTCATTTCATGCTTTATAATATTTAGAACTCATCATTAAAATAATTATGTACTTACTTTTAAAATTATGAAACAGCTGACCGAAACCCTATGCCACCAACATGTCTTTCAAGTGTTGCTGGTCCTCCGAATTACCGAGACCGAGGCACTCATACGACATTATTAAATTGTTTTTTTGCACTCTGTGGAACACTACTTTTAAAATATAATTATAAAATTACACACAATTAGCACAATTCGAATACACTTTAACACTCTTAATGTCAACTATAAAATGAATATTTTCAGTATCGTTCATGATGGTATAAAAAATACCGTTAACAAAAAACACAAAATTGTCACCCAAAATATCCGTCAGCTAGTTACTTTGTTTATAATGAATGAAATTGAAAAATATAAATTTATCTTAAGCTTTTCAATTTATTGATTTACCAATAAAATTTCTTATAGTGGTTTGAAATTTTAAAATGTTATCATTTGACGTATTTTGATTTTATAGATAGCTTTGAAATAATATATTTAATTTTGTAGAAAAAAAATTTTCTACGGACCAATTTTGATTAACCATTTTACAAAAAATAATAACTCAGTGGCCATAATAATAGTTACAGTAGACAAATGAAGAAAAAGGAAAACAAGAGTAATATTTTATAATATTTACCTTTTCATTTGTTTGCTGGTTAAAACATGTGCGACATTTTTGATACGCTATATTTTAATAGGATAATCGAACATTGCATGTAATTTCTGTTATATGGTATGTACATTGGCCAAATTGGTTAAGATTTTTAAACAGAAAAATATGCACAGCAAAAGATTTACCGAAATTTTAAAATTTAAAACTATATATAATGATTTTACAATATGCGACTTGAATAATGTTTTTTCTATCATAGTTTTCCTGGTTGAAAATTTAGTGTGAGTTGGGCGGGTATACAAAGATATGACCGAACTACCTGCAACAATACGATGTTTCTAACTCTATACCCAAAATTTCGATCGTTATTTCCGATTTTTATTCTACAACAAATTAAACATACAAATTGCATAGTACTTAAACAACTTTAGGAAATTATACATTAGATAATCGCAAGTCTACACAGCTTTAATTAGAAAACACATTTTTTAAGATACAAGTTTGAATTAGAAACAATGTAATGAGTTTTATCTTTTCTTCTGAATATTGAAAAATGCTTTATAAGTAAAGTAGTACATTTATAAAATAACAGAATCGCAGTTACAATGAATAGTAGATCATAACAGATCAATTGGAAATTTTTTCAGTCAGATCAGCTGTTTCCGAGGATATGATGCGCTTACAATACAAAATAATCAATCTTATGTGCTTATATACTCATGAGGAAAGCGTTTCTATTTCTAACAAAATTTCGATTTGTATTCACAATATAACCTACATATTTTCATATATTTAGATAATACATGTGGATTAAATGAAAAGCTTTATTTTCTGACTAAATTATTTTCTGGTCGGTTTCTAAATAATCAGGACTACAATAACAACAACGATACAATCCTCTACGAACACATAATTATATAGCGTTGATTTAGATTGTTTTGATGCAATAGTTAGACTCTAATAGATAAGTTCCAAAGATGGTTTAAGGGAAGTTTTATTGTTGGATTTATGACTGAAGGCATAACAAATGTGCCTAGTACTCGTACAGTGTCTAATAATATTTCAGAATCAACGCGAACACGTTCAGTTGACTAGTCTAGAACGATTGTTGGCATGAAATTTGATTTCCTTAGATTATTTCTCAGTACAAAGAAGAAGTCGATGACAAAATATGCGTTAGATTTTTCTATTTGTAATTTAAATTGTCTAATCTTTATCATTCATGGTAACAAACTTTCCAACCGACCTATTTTTTGGATGGCTCTGTAAAAAAACATGTGTTTTTCATAGACCACTGTTCAAGTTCACGATTGCCTTAATTATAGTTGATTTGAATTAAAATCATATATGTAATTTTAATTACAAATATGTTTAATATAGTTTAATTTGAATAAACCATAGTTTAGATTAATCTGTTTGATTAAAAAATATTATAGTTGATAATATTATCAACAGTGGCGAATATCTGAATATGAAATAATTTTAACATTTAGATCATCTATCCTTGTACATAAAAATACTGACAATTTTATTAATGCATAGTATTAAAATCAATATTATGTAAAGGAAATACAAACATAATTGTTTATTTAAAAACAATTGATATGTTTAATTTAATTCAAACATTTGAAACATTTAAAATTGTAACGTATGTTATGTTTAATTTGGGAATTCCCATATTAATGTTTCATAATAACAATTCAATGTTTCAGATTTTACTTACAACTACGAAATTTCTAGGATATTTACTTGAATTTTGAAATGATTTTCCAAAACCTTGATTTTCCATGAACGAATATCAGTAAAATAAGCAATGTGTGCTTATTAATAATTTTTTATTATTACGTGTCAACACTCTGTTTAATTTTATTAAAACAAGCATTAATTGTTATTATTGAGAAAATCATTTAGTTAAGTTTTATTTTTTCATTTAAGCATTGTTTCCTTGATAACAGCAACAACTACAACCATCCAAACTAAGATATTACTTCTTAATATAAATAAATTGTATATAATTATTGCCTTTGTTACTCAATTTATGAATAATATAATAAATTTTAAATTACACAAATCAAGAAAATTAAATTCTTAAAAATTGAATAATAATTCTCTCCGTGATTATTCTGCTTCCGAGCGGTAATGTTCCAACGCCCACAAATACAAATAAATTTCTCTCTCCCGAAGAGTACTTGACTCGGAGGTAACATTTACTCATCGCTTTCTAACATTTTATAGAACATTGAATTTCGAAACACACCAGCATCGTTGGCACTTCCCTCGCAGTTTCAGCATCTGCGTATACAAAACACAATAATTTGTATATCGACTTATGCCATTAGTATGATGCTTCATGTCTTTTTGAAGTTGAACCATTGGGAGCCGTTATTAATTGGAGCTTGGATTACGATATATTTCTCGTCTAGCGCACCGCAAAAGAGTTAAAGACCCTTTTACTCCAAAACAGACTGTAAAAAAAGGATCATATAAGAGGGAAAAGCGAGTAAGGTAAAATATAAGATTTCTACATTAAGGCTTAATCTGTTATCAGTCGCCCGTTCGAATAGCGATGAAAAGATGGCAGATTACGAAACTCGTTGTGACCAAAATTTCTATTAATATTAATTTGAAACGTCCAGTCTATGTGTCTTGTCAACTTAATAAAATTCAATTATATAGGCTGACATGGAACTTGATATTCAGTTGGTGTCATGGATCCGATTGGAAAAGTGGAAAAGTTTGTTGAAAACAGAACGTGTCTTTCAATATCACTCATGAATATTTTATTAAACACTGAAACAAGTTTGGTAAGATTCAGAAAGTTACCTGGACTGTTACTAAATACTACGATTTAGTTGAGTTGTTGGCATACGCAAGACAAATTCTATTTATCTGCAATGAAGTATACAGATAAGTTATACATCCCACTATTTCATAAAATTTGAACTGACACATATTCCTTATTGTTCCATTGTGAACATATTAGTTGCTTTCCAATGAAACAACCGCAAGAATCCGCTATAGTAAACCGCTAATAGTTCGGTTCTTGTCTTGGCTAATTATTTTTCCTTTATCTCTATATTCTTAGGAGCATAAGGCGTATACTAGACTGGGCCATCAAACTCTGTTTGAGGCTGTTCTCTTTAGTTTCCCCGATGTTTTTTTTTCAGTTAGCACCGTTCTTTCCCAAATCATTGCTGACCTTCCAACTTTTCGTTTTTCTTGCGGATTCCATTCTAATCTATCTTCATTTACGCTTCCTGATCTCGTTCTCAATGTCCACTTGGTATGTTCGTCGCAGTAAGTCTTCATTTGTGATATTCGTCCAGAAGCATTTGAATGCATATTTATTCACAAACACTTAGAGTCCTTTTGTGATGTTCTGAGTATGTTTCCACGTTTCACAGCCATACAGAAGTACTGATTTTGCACAGGAATTCAACATTCGAGGCTTGGTGGTTTTTAACAGGGCGGATGCATTCCAGATCTTATGGAGCATGTTGAAAGAGTTTCTCGCTTTGTTGATTCGTTGGTTAATGTCTTCTTCCGTTCCGCCTGTACTTGATACGGAACAGTTAAGGTATGGTGAACTAATGCTTGTGTTCAGTCTCAGGGCGGTTGTCTATCTTATTGTTACGATTTAGCCTAGTGTTTATTTAAATTATTTATCCGGTTCGATTACTGGATTGGGAAACTCGCAAAATTTAATTTTACAGTAAATTTATTTCGCACAAAAATTCAATAGATAATTATTACTACACTTATTTTACACAATAATTATCACTACCATTATTTTAACACTTCACTTTCACTTTCCGATATTAACACTTTAAAGTTTCCAATTGAATTCATTCGTAACTCAAATGTCTACACGTATTTATACGACGTAAATCCTTGTGGAACATTCCATTGCAGTTTGCATCTCTGCACTTCGCAAATATTCTTTTCGTCCTATTTTGTTCGCTCTGCCAATTTCATTAGTTATTTTTATTTTGTTCGTATATGTAAATGTTTGGTTACAGGATAACCCCTAAACTACTGCTATAATTTATAACTCTTTTTAATTATCACTGGTGACATCTGTGATTCGTCAGATTATGTTTATTTTCAACCCGACATCTTGTGCTATTTCTGATAAATTTTGTAGTTTTTGCTGCATGTCTATGTATTTGTGTGGTAGATCAATTAGTTTTCTAATTGGATCCCACTGAATTCCGTTTAGTGATGTGATGTCTAGCTTGCGCATGACATTATCCAGTACTATATGAGGAACAGTAGTGAAGATAGTACACATCGTTGTCTATAACTGTACGTGTATTGTAGTATGTGCCACTCCGCTTACCTTTGTGTTGAACTTTATTTTCAGTCCACGAATAGTCAATATAGTGGTGAGTTCCATTCGTTGGATTGTTCGACGATAATTCGAACTGTGTTGATGTGATTACAGCTTTTATCTGGTCTGAAACCAGCTTGTTCGTTTCTTATATGTATTGGTTCACAGTTGGTGAGATTCGTTCCAGGATGACCATTGCTAAAACTTTCATTGTACAAATGAGAATGGAGATGCCTCGCCTGCTTTTGCATTCTCTTAAGTCGCCTTTCTTTGGAATCGTTTTGGTTACGCCCTCTTTACATTTCTGCGGTATTCTCCCAGCATTCCACATACTAATAGTGGTATTAGTGCTCCTGCAGTTCAATTGCGTCTCCATTGAGTAATTCAGCTGGTATGTTGTCGATTACAGCGGCCTTAGCATACCGAACTACTAGCGGTTAGTCGATTGTAAAACAACTTTTAGTTATTCACGAATCGACCAACCGCTAGTAGTTCGGTTCTGACCTTGACTAAATTTACTACAGTTTATTTAGCAAAGTTGAGAACCGAACTACTAGTGGTTGGTCGATTGTAAAGCAATTAGTCGCTTTTAAATCGACCAACCACTAGTAGTTCGCTGTGTCTTTGCTAATGTTACTATGGTTTATTTAGCAAAGATAGGTAAGAACCAAACTATTAGCAGTTCACGAACGTTGGTCGATTGGAAAGCAACTATTGTTTCTTTATGGTTGGGTTTCGACTCCAACCATAAACCGAACGAAATCATAGTGATCAATTAATTTATACTGTTTGTTTGTAATCTTGCTTAATTGTTTACCAAAGCACTCCCATTTATTTCTCCCATTTAAACTTATCGTACAGCGTAATACATGCATATAGTATCGATAGTATATTGACTTTGATTACCGAATGCGCGTTTCTGTGTATAAATCAATAACTGGTTTAGGCGAATTTAGTATATAAATGACGTATAGTATTGTATATACTATATTTATATCTACACATACGATACTGGCGCAATGTGTAATCGGTATATTGATTCGGATCGACGAAAATATTTTCTAAATGTGTCGTCACTTTAAGTATATTGTATTTAAACAGCTTGATAACGTCTTGATACATTAGTGATTCATTACTATTTTTCAATTGGGGCAGTCAACTTATACATTTATTTATAATGAAAACGTTATGGTATATACACTTAAAAACAATTTATTTAAAATTAAATTAATTATTAAATAATGTGCTATAAATTTCAGTTATATAATTAATTTAGGGCTGTGTCTTGGTGCCTTGCTGATAACAGACGTTATATGCAGTCCATTTACGTGTGATTATATCAACGATGCGAAAGACTCGTGTACGATCAATGGATATACAACAAACAAATCGGCACCTGGTGATTTTGAATCGAATGTTTTTGTTCAGAACGCCAATTCGATAAATGTTTTGAAATTTGCAAATTCAACTGTGAACCGGGTACCGAATGGAATATTTAAAAGATTGCCAAATTTGGAAAAACTAGATTTAAGTGATAGTGAGGTAGAAATAATATCTGGTTCGTCGTTTATGTTAAGTGGGAAACTAACCGTGTTGAAGTTAGCTAACAATTTAATCTCCGAGTTGGCCGATTCATTATTCAACGATGCAGTGAACTTACAACAAATTGACTTATCCCACAACCGTATAGCCAAAATCAGTCCTACCGTATTTAAGAACTTAAATAAATTGATTGAAATTGATTTATCGCATAATGAAATCACAATTGAATCGTCTAGTATTTTTCCAGTACATTTAGTCTATTTAAATTTGGATTTTAACCAAATTTATCGATTTGAAATAGATGAGTCATCGAATATTGAGCAAATAACACTTAATAATAATACACTTCGTTTACTTAGTATCGAGAATATGTACCTTAAAGTATTGCACGCGGATCATAATCGACTAACATCGGACGGGTTGGTTTGTAACAAATGTAATTTACAATCGTTATCAGTGAAAAGCAACTATTTAACCAACTTGAACGTTATCAAAACCATGTCGAATTTGTTGTACCTCGATTTATCTAATAATTTGGAGATAACGAAAAATGCGCGAATAGATTCCAAAATGTTTGCGAATATGACAAATTTAAATAAATTTGTTTTGAAAAATGTCAATTTGACTCCACTTGATTTCGTTTTATTTACCAACCTACACGCTTTAGAAACGTTAGACATATCATGGAACCAAATAAAGTATCTCGATTTAAATTTAATACCGCGATTGCAAAATTTAAAACATTTAAAACTTAGTAATAACAATATAAGTATACTAACGCTGGCCGATATCGACTACAAATTTCCAAAGTTAAATACAATTAACCTATCGAATAATAATTGGTTGTGCACTGATTTGAAACCAATTCTGGCAACATTTGACAAATTAAAAATTAATTTCGAGATAACGAGTGAAATTACATTGGATCACGAAAATATTCGCGGCATTCGATGTACAAACAAAATTAAGCATAAAATAAAGCGTGATGTGCCTACTTCCGATTCGACACCTAGCGATAACAAACAAACGAATTGTTTTGGATCAAATGATATGAAATTGTATATGATGGCCGCAGCTCAAGTTATCGAAGTAATAATTATGTTTATTGTAATAGTTCTTATTTACAAAAAGTGTAAAAGTCGAAATGATCGATATAATAATTATAATTTTTCAACTATTTACTGTTCGCCTTCGAAAGATGAACATGTCTATGAGCAAATTACAAAAATATAATGTTTAACTATTTTGTATTGTTCTAATGTATAATCATTAATATGGTAATAATCCCATTGAATTCTAAATACTTTTAAGATTTATAATAAACAATATTTAAATAATAACTAATATGCTTTTTATTTATATACATATGCAGGTATACATATATCAAATATTTAAGAACCAAATTTACATATAGGCAATAAACTATAAAGGCATCGGATATTGTGAATGATAATTTTCAATATCAAAAAGTATGGTTCAGAGTGTAGCATGTCATCGACACCAGTTTATACTGTTCATGATAACATCAGCAGTCTCCTTTCCAACAGTTAAAGTAAATTATTATTTTATAAGGAAGTCCATATATTACTACAAAAAAATCTATCGGGAAGTAGGAAAGCGTTCAAGAACTAATTTTGGACTTTGCCTCAATGCGTTCATTAATCACCGAGAGTTTCTATTTTTATTGAATTTCATCATATAAACCAAATATTGTAAGTTGTACCCCTTAGGATTCAGAAGCGAAATGGAGTATACGGAATACTTAATATTGAACTGTTTTACAGATCAATACGTAATTGATTTCAGTATAGTGATAACCAATGTTTGAAGGAGTAATGAGATTTATACTCGCTCATTACTATGATAGTAGTGCGGGAGATATAAAGATTTGAATTGCATTCCAGGCAACCGAGAACTTAGAACCTGTACTTATCAATTTTAAAATTATTTTTTTCTATAAAAATTGTATTAAAGGATTAGTTTAGTTTGTAGAGATAAAAAATCTATTTATGATTAATTCTTATCATTTAATTAAAAAATGAGAGATCATAATATTAATGAATATAAACCCCTAATTTATAAGATTAAATGATTTGTAATAAAACCACAACTATTCTGTGGCCTTTTACCATACACTGAGAAAAAAAGATTGGTGCTAGTTACTAATTTTGTTGAGTAAAATATTATTTTGAAATATCACAAATCTTTTTTAAAGTATGTATGTGCAGTTTAAAAATTTGCTTTGTGATAATTACAACTACTTTCTAATAATAACAAACTAAGATTAGTAATATCTAATGAAACGTTGATTGAATTGTTACAGTAATGATTTTTGTATTTCGTGCCGGTTCGTATCGATTTCTTACAGACACAAAATAATAATGAATTGTGCGATCTTTAAAGTTTGTTAACACAACAAACGATATTTAATAGGACTACCGCAGGTTATGGAACCGTGGAAACTACACATCATGTGGCATGTGAATCGTTCGAGTTTTGGCGCATTCACAAAGCATTGTGTTAATTAATCTGCACCTGCAGTTTCTTTTTCCCACTTTTCGGAATATTTTTTAGAAATTCAACAGAATTCTAAATTTGGGTCTCATGTATATTAATATATATATTTATATATATATATATATATATATATATATATATATATATATATATATATATATATATATACAGGGTGTCCCCGATTGGGATGCTGATCCGTTACGGGCTGATCCCTTGGTTCATTTCATGAAAAAAATCGTATGGCAGGGGGGGTCAATTTTTGATATTCTTTGAGATACAGCGCGTTTAAAAAATTTGGTTCGGAAAAAAAGTACAAGCGGATATTAAGCTGTAACTTACAAAATTTTTATCGGACAACTAACAAAGTCTCATTTGACGGACAACTAAATAGGCTATATTTAAGATCTCATTGGCTATCTCGCATCTGTATCCATTTAAGAGCTATGGCGTTTTAAAGTTAAAAAAATAAAAAAAAAATGATATTTTTTTCATAAATTTGAGTTTTTCTCAAAAAAATGCCCTAATAAATTTTTTTTTTTTTACTTAATTTTAATCCGCTATGATCTCCTCTACAATCCCCAATACATTATTTGTACCCATGTGTTATAGTTTTTTACTTATGAGACGAAGAATGAAAACACGACACACAAATATTAAAATGTACTTCCCTAAATATTTATTTAAAACTATATTTTTTTTTATAAAAACCGTATTTTTACACTACCATTATCTTTTAACAGAAAATATTTGTGGGTTTTGAGAAAAACTCAAATTTAATATATATATATATATATATATATATATATATATATATATATATATATATATATATATATATATATATATATATATATATATATATATATATATCTATATATATATATATATATATATATATATATTTATATATATATATATATATTAAATTTGATATATATATATATATATATATATATATATATATATATATATATATATATATATATATATATATATATATATATATACATATATATATATATATTCATTTATATGTAAAAAAATTTATTTTAATTTTATTAGATACACTGCTCGAGGATGAGTACGAACAAATTAAAATACTTTTAAAAAATTTAAGAAGTCCTAGAGATGCCTTTTTGGACAAATGAAAACTTTCTTCCACCAGCAGAGTGAAATTATTATTTTCTTCAAAGGATTCTTCACTGGCTGGTATATTTGGAGTCTGGCCAATTTATAAAAATCCTTTAATGATAGAATTGGTAAAATGCATAATTTACAAATTAAATATATTTTTTATAGTATGATTAATTGTTTTCAGATTGATATCGATTTCATATCGACATATATCCAGATCGATGCATTTACACCGCCTGGAGTAGATTCGAAGAAAGAATTTTACCAATACTTAACTCCCAATTAAAACAATAAAAATATATAAATGATCTCAAAGTATTGTTGTCTCAAAAATCTGGTCTTAACCTAGATAAACAACCTTTAATAATGTTTTTATAATCAAAAGCGTGTGTAAGATGTTTTAACATTATTATTTTTATTACAGATTCGTATAATACTGAACTTGGTATGCAAACTCTTACCAAATTCGGTAAAATCAAAAAATTCTACATTCTGTCGATACACTATCAAAGACAATCAAGACTGGTTTATTTTTAGAGTAGAAAACGTATTTCAAATGGAACATATAATTCACGACAGGAATGAAAAATGTCAAATTGAATAAAATCAAATTCAGCCATATATATGGCAGCAATTGGAAACAAATTAGAATACACACAATTTGCAATTATGTTGGACGGAATAAAATACATTTGCGGAAGTTTGTGCCATAGATAAAACTTTTTAAATATTTCAAATATTTCAATTTCAATATCCCGCGCAATCGTCTAATATTTGGTTGTTTCTACAAAAATGTATGTACGATATACACACTTCTCATGATGACACCTGCTATCGTTACTTAAATTTCTGATTTAAATATTTAAATAATCGAAATTAATTTTATTTTAAATATTTAGGATGAATGAAACATATATTTACTGATTTATATAATTTATTTATTTTTAATTGTGAACTGAAGTTTATGTAAATAAATTAAATTGAATTTTAATAAATGGTCTAAATTATATTCTCATTATAAAACAACGTCAATAGAAATCATATACTCGTATATACAGTAATCTCTCGATCTGCGCGGTAGTTACGTTCTGAAAAAACAGCGCGAGTTACGTCCTACGCCTCCACCTACCATTTCAACATCAACGGAAACCTAAACAGCAACAACAACATAAATGCAATATCAACGAAAACCAATGCATCTGCAACATCATAAATATAAATAACTAGAATAAGCAAAATAATCAAATCATGTATCTTAATATTGATTTTTATTTAGTCTACAATAATACAATAATATTATTCTTCCAATAATATTATTCTCTTATCTTTTGAACACTTGTGCATCTTAAGTGCACATGCATTTATATATCATTCTTGTATCTCCTGTCCCCACTTTGTATTATATAAACTCAATATTCTTAAAATCAAAATAGAACTATTTTATACTTCAAACTTTAAACATCTTAACTTCAAACGTATCAAATAAATTTATTACGAATATATTTTTTATAATAAACAGTTATAATAAAAAGTGATTGTTTTAAAAATCGACGACCACAACCTGCAAAAAGTAATTCGCGCAAACCGAAACCGCGCAATGTCAACCCACTTTTGTATTAAATTTGGGGAATACGTTCCATATCCTGAATTTCTCATAAAAAATTAAATTTTAAGTAAGTTCATAGTTCAAATTCATGTCTTTATTCAGTGACTAGTTATATTACATATAAATAAAAGTTAAACACAAACAAAAATTAAATAAAAATTATAAATTCATTTATAGAAATATACATATGTAAAACAAAAACTCTTTACATCATTTCATTTTCACTGCTGTCTTCTGATGAATTTGATATTTCCACCAAAGATTTTGTAAAAAAACTTGTTAATAGGGATTGCTTTTTATTTCTTGAGTTATAAAGTTCCTCATACGGCGCTAAAGCTTCGGTCAAACGTCTGCGGAATATTAAAGCACGCTCCAAATCAGGGTCTAATTTGATGGCTTCTTCACCAAGTTGATTGCCATTTTTCAGAAATTCTATCAGTGCTTTGCTACTTAATTTTTTTTCTTCGATTATTTCTGAATCACCACTTACGTCTTTTTCGACATTATTATCTGCGAAATACGTTACCATTTCTTCAACAGAAAGATCTTCTTGAGCGCATTCAATAACTTCAGAAATATCTTCTGAACCTATATCATCAAATCCTTCATCACCAATTTGTTTACCCATTTCCACAATTTCCACTAGTGCTGGCATATCCACAACTGCTTCTCTGATGCAGCACTCAGGCCATATTTTTTTCCAAACAGCATTCATCCCAAGCAAATTTAATATTTTGTACGGCGTTTAAGATGTTGTATTGTTGCCAATATTCACGAATTGAGAGTTTGTTTGGTCCATCTGTTGCTTCAATTAGTTGGGAAAAAGTTCTTCTAAGATAATATAGTTTGAATGCAGCAATGACACCTTGGTCCATGGGTTGAATTAACGAGGTCGTGTTCGGGGGAAGAAATATAACCTTAACATTTGGACGCAAATCAGCCAAATATGCTGGATGACTTGGTGCATTGTCAAGAATGAGCAATATCTTGAAGGTAATGTTTTCTCTTTTGCAATAGTTCTCCGCTTCTACGCAAATGTAATTTAAAAACCAGTCTTCGAAAATTTTACCTGTCATCCAAGCTTTCTTATTCGATTTCCAATAGACTGGCAGTGAATTTTTTGAAATTCTTTTAAAAGCTCGGGGATTTTCAGATTTATAAACTAACAGTGCCTTGTTCTTATAATCACCAGCAGCATTTCCACATAACAAGAGTGACAATCTATCTTTTGCAACTTTGAAACCAGGAGCAGATTTCTCTTCTTTCGATATAAACGTTCTACTCGGCATACGTTTCCAAAATAGGCCAGTCTCGTCGGCATTGAAAACTTGCTTTGATAGATATTCACCACTTTCTATTATATCTTTCAAAAATTTTGGAAATGCAGAAGCCGCTACAGTATCACCACTAGCCGCTTCCCCCGTTAATTTTATATTGTGTAAGTTTTGCCGTCTTTTAAACCTTTCAAACCAACCTTTACTGGCTGAGAATTGAAGATCCCCAGAGTTGGATGAAGACTGCTCTTCCTTTTTCAAATGATCAAAATTTGATAAGGCTTTACTACGAATAATGCCTGAACTAATTGCCATTCTTTTTTGATTTTGGTCCTCTATCCACAAGCTTAGTAATTTTTCAGTCTTCTCTATTACAGAATTTCGAATTTTTTTTGTAGTTTTTGAAGATAATGGTGTAGAACAAGCAACTGAACTTTTAATTTTCTCAGCATTTAATTTAATTCTTCTTATGCTTGATTCATTTATATTATGTCGCCTAGCTAATACAGATAATTTTTCGTCATTCTCTGTTGCCTTAACAATTACTAGTTTTACTTCCAATGTTAAAATTTTTCTTTTTCTAGCCTCGTTCATTTTACGGAATTTAACATTAAATCTTTAACAACAAAAATTTTTACAATAAATAAAAAACTGTAAGAGTCAAATAAAACTGGAGAAGTTGGTGTAACACTCACTTTAATCTACACTAAAATAAAAAAAACTTCTTATCTATATATTATTCCTTTTTCAATAAGAAACAAATGGTTAACTCCAACAATGTTTTACATAAAATTATTAAAAAATTAAAGTAAATTCTCACTTTAACACGTCTTTACATGAAGAATTTCGAAAACAAAATGCGAATTATGTATATACAATATGTATTACAAGTTACATCACACAATTTAAGGGGATTCACCAAATTTCATGTGTATATTGCACGAAAAATAGTACGAAAAACGAGAAAAAGAGAAATGGAGAAATATGTACGCGCTGCTGCGAAACTTTTACCGCGCAATGCGAAATTTAAGTGGTAAAAACAAAACCGCGCAACTCTGAAACCGCGCAGTGAGAAACCGCGCAGTTTGAGGGATTACTGTATATATAAATATATATATATATATATATATATATATATATATATATATATATATATATATATATATATATATATATATATATATATATATATATATATGTTTATATATATATATATATATATGTATATATATATAAGCTTAGTAATATTACATTTATTTTTAGTAAATATTACTATGCTTAGTAAATTATCAATTTCAATTATCTTGCTAATACATCATATGCTTTGTGAATACCCGCAAGTTCTCAGTAAATGCAGTAACAGCTGTTAATGTGAAATTTACTAAACTGTATAAATATTACATTTAAATTTGCTTTTGGCTTTACTTTTGATTAGTAAACTGCAAAAATGAACTGAGATACTTGTCAATTGATTCGTTGTATTTATTTTGCATTTTGTAACGGTTTGCTGAAAATTTAACAAAATACAGTGTAAAACATACTATAATTTGATTAAATATATAGCACATTAATAACAATTTTAGAAAAAAAATTAATTACTAACGTTTAGTTATATTCAACTATCAATGTTTGCTTTATTTAATAAGCGCTCAGTTGGCTGAAAAACTACTAAATTTTTATCAGTATTTACTATGCTTTTTGTTAAAGAATTCTTTTTTTCACAAATCTTTTTTTCAGGGTAATAACTTATCTCGAGATAAGTGTTTATTACGAATTGGTTTTTATTCAATAGAATTTTTCAGTATCTATATCCTGTAATTTTTTTATTAAAATTGAGCCAAAAATAAGGAAGTTATAGCTTAAAAACAAAACCACTTCTGTTTCCAATAGCCATTTTTGATTTTTTAAAAATCACTTATGTCCGATATTTTTATATTAACGGTCAGGTTTGTATTACATAAGTGGTATTACCCAAAATATTTTTTCGCAATTTTGAAAAAATAAATTTAGAAAAAACACTTATTTCGAAATAAGTTATTATTCTGAATACAACAATTGCTTTTGGGTAAACTTAAATCGACATAAGTTTTTTTATAAAAACATATTAACTATGGTGGAGTAGAAAATGCCTCGAAGAATATTTCCACGTGCTAAGCGTGGCCTGGAGTATTATTCTACGTTTTTCCCACGATGTAGATTAGATGAACTTAAAATCTTGTTGCTGGTTAAAGTAAGTAG
Source organism: Tipula lateralis (assembly GCA_963932295.1). Classification (NCBI taxonomy): domain Eukaryota; kingdom Metazoa; phylum Arthropoda; class Insecta; order Diptera; family Tipulidae; genus Tipula; species Tipula lateralis. The sequence continues at coordinate 172,683,336 of OZ010737.1, forward strand.
CGGCTTGTATAAGTAGATAATGAAGTTACAACAATCTATTTAGTTGATTGCAAATCGATTTTGATGCTTTTGCACAGAAAAAATCTAGATGATTTTTATTCACAAAATCTGATAGATAAGTGGGCACGGTAATAACAAATATATTTTTCTTAAACAAATTCGGAGTTCGGCTTAACTATAAACATTAATACGGAATTAAGATAGCCATAATTAGTTGCAAATAATTCAGTATACATGCTAATTAACAGGTGGCATTAATTTACATTTAAATTATATCACCATGCCATTTGAATCGCACTTTGATTTGACAGATAATAACATCGTAAACAATAATAATAATAATTGTATATAATTCAAGGGTAAGTATAGAAATCAACAATTTAAATGTTAAATGTAATTCAGGTTTTAGGAATTATTTGATGGTTCATCGATGTTTGGCTTAATGGATCCCAAACATTCCGCCGGCCTTGAACAATCTTGTTCAACAGGTAGGATGACGAGCTTTGTTATTGGTCTCTTTAATTTGCCGCCTTTAGTTTTGATCGATTCGACTTGAACGAGACCGTCGGATCCTGGGTGTAACATAATTACCTTTCCAAGCAGCCACTTATTGACGGGTATATTTTCATCTTTGATAATAGCCATGTCGTTTATGTTTATGTTGTGTGTTGATTTCATCCACTTTGATATTTGTTGCAAGGATGTAACATATTCCAGCTGCCACCGTTTCCAAAAATGTTGTTTCATATATTGAATCATTTGCCAGCGTGATAAATGTGATGATTTTAAGTGGCTTATGTCAAGTGCGGGTAGTGGAATTCCAGGCTGACCGATTAGAAAATCTGAAGGAGTAAGAGCGTCGATATCATCCGTCGATAGTACACATAATGGTATACAGTTAAGTATACTTTCAATTTCAGTTAAAAGTGTTGTCATCTCTTTCATGGTAAGTACAGAAGCACCAGTGACCCGATGTAGATGGAACTTAGTGGATTTGATCGCCGATTCCTAAACGCGACCAAAATGGGGAGCGCTTGGTGGTATGAAGTGCCAGTTTATGGATTTGCTAGAAATAAAGTGAGCAATTTCATCAGATTTTTCGATACAATGTATGAATGTTTTAATTAGTTGGTTATTGGCGCCGACGAAATTGGTGCCATTGTCGCTGTAGATATCCTCACAGCAACCTCGACGTGCAATGAAACGTCTCAGAGCAGCAAGAAAGGCTTCGTTGCTTAAGTCTCCGACTAGTTCGATGTGTACTGCTTTTATACTGAGGCAAATGAATAGGCCAATATAGACTTTATGTTTTTTCTGACCTCGTCCTCTAGTTAAATATACGTTCAATGGACCAGCAAAATCTATTCCAACCTTTAAAAACGGACGTATTAGCTCTAGCCGATAACTGGGAAGATTTCCCATTTGCTGTGTTACACTTGTGGCTTTTTGACGTGTGCACGGAACGTATTTGTGTATAATTTTCCGTATGAGATTTTTGGCTGTTGTGCACATTAACTTAATTATATGTATTTTAATCCAGAAATTGAAAATGCAACGATGAATATTTCAGCCAATTTAGACGATATTCTTGGAACTTGTGATGGTAAGAATTTATTATTTATTTTGTTGTTTATGCACGCATAAATTAAAATACATTTAATTATAGATTATGACCAATATGATGACAGTGGTGGAGACCTGAACTATCAACCATGCTCCTCTTCTGATTCTGATATAGAACTAGAAGAAGCGGCAAAACAAATATAAAGGAATTTAACTTCAGATGTAGAACAAGATGTAACTCAACCATCTACTTCAAAGAATGCTACTCGCAAAGATCTTCAGCAGAAACGTAATAGTGGAAAATGTTATAAATCGGGAGACAAGATCAATAAAGCGAGAGAATGTCGGCCTTTAGACGATTGCCGGAAAAAATGTAAATGTAAGTTCGATCGGCGAATATTGCACGTAGCAGGTATGATTAACATACATGCAGTGAAAACCAAAACGGTTTAAAAAAGCTTACAAAATGAAAAAAATAGAAATTATTCATAAAGTTCATTTCAATATCGATGATCATGTAGTAGATGTTTGTCAGAAATGCTTCAGATACACATTAGGAGAAACCGATAATTTTGTCAAGTCAGTAGCTGTAAACAATCTGTAAAATATGACCAAAAAATTCATCATGTGCTAGCCGAACCGGGGTATGAGGCTAAGAGAAAAGACAAGCTACTGGCTTAATCTTCAGACGCAATTAAAACATCCACATTTGATTTGCAACAATGTTTGCCCACCCCTTTTATGAAAACATCGGTTTCGTTTTATAAACGCCCTCTATGGACGTTCAACCTAACGATTGTTATAATGGACAGCCAATATGCTTCATGTGGCATGAAGGCATTGGGGCCAGAGGAGGTAATGAAATTGCCTCCTGCATTTTTGAACATTTAAAGCAACTACCACCGACTGTGAAAACTGCAATATTTTATAGCGATTCTTGTTCCGGACAGAACAAGAATTCATTTGTTGCTACAATGTTCTCGATTGCTGCAAATAATCTAGATCTAGACATAATCGACCATAAATTTCTTGTTCCCGGCCATACTCATATGGAGTGTGACAGTGATCATGCAATAATCGAAAAGAAAAAAACAACTTTGGCCAAAATACACCATCCTCGTGATTGGATTCAGTTTGTGCGTACTTGTGGAGTAAAACGAAATTTTGTTGTAACGGAAATGAAACGAGATAAATTTCTTAATTTTTCCAACATATCAAAAGCAAAATTTGTATGGCGGAAAAAAAGCAAAGGACACTTTCATTGGCCCTCTGTAAGATGGTTACGATTTACACGTTCGTTTGGTAAAATTTTTTACAAATATAGTTTAGATTTAGACGAATACTATAGATCTGGTTTCGTAACTACAGTTTCGAGTTAACCATGATTTCGTTGTAATGTGTCAGTTGTAACCATGGTTTGCAACTTGGTTTAAACATGGTTTCGGAATGAGCAAATTTTTCTCATCCCATAGCATTTTAGTGACGACAGTGCCAGGTTATAATGTTAGTGAATAGCGAAAACTATAATATTGGTTTTTTTATGTATTTGTGTATAAAATTTGAAGTTTAAAAAAAAATATGTTTTACAGAATTTGATAAATTAATGGAAAATCAAATAAAAAGAAAGGAAAATCAAAAAAAATAGGAAAATTAAGGCGGAGGGCGAATCAAAAATATTTTTAAACCACATTTTCAAAGTAAGAATTTAAATGAATTATTATAAACTGTCAAATGAAATGAGAACTGTAGTGTGTCATGTATTCTCATTTCCAAAATCATAGTTTCATAAGCATGGTTACGAAACCAGATATGTGTCTATGGTAGAACCTTTTCAAATACTAAATATTGCCAAACGTGGAGTTAATAGTGTTACCTTAAACGACATGCCAAATTGTTACAATGGAGCATTAAAAATTAATAAAGAGAAAAAGAAGGATCTCATTTCGCTACTTCCATTTATAGATCAGGAATTCCACAATTTTTACCAAAATCTTCTCTCTGATGATGAAATTGGAAATATTGATCCTGATATTTATGATGACAGCAGTGATTCTGACGCTTGATTAATTAACCAATCAGGTATTTTTTATTAACTTATTTAGTTTAAGATTTTCGTTTGATGAAATTAAATTGAAATACATATATGAATTCGGAAAAATCACTTTTTTTAATTGTATTTATGCTTCTGAAGTCATGTGGCCTTAGGCTCGTCTTATTAACCATCGGCACATTGCAAAACTCCATATCAGGCTATAGTACTGACATGGAAGATGGGTCGGCCCATGAATTCTGCACTCTCGACAAAGGATCATAGATGTGTTCATCGTCATCGCCGATCAAACGCACGTAATGAACAATCCCTTTTGCATCCCGCTCCTATCGTGTTTCGAATTCGGTACCTCCCGATCCAAAGACCACTGCTTTAATAACTGGGATAAATCACTTAACTCATTTTATTTTATTTATTTGTATTCTGAAAAATAACTCAATTAAGTAAGCAAATATTACAATTTTAGTTTTACGAAACCACTTATCTCAAAACTTATAGAATTTTCGGCAAATTATTGGTTGAATTGACCTGTTCTGGTGCACGACTTAAAGAAGTTTTAAGTTTCCATACCCTCAGAAAAATATTATTTTTACTAAGCTTCCCAATTTTTTCACAAATGATTTTGAAGTTAATTTATTTTTTGCTGAAAAGTGAGTAAGAATGAGATAAGTGGTTTAGTTGAATTGCCACAGAATAATCTAATTTCTTGAACGTCCTTACTTTTTAGATTAACGCAAGATTCAAATCTTTCAAACCAATCGTGACTAACTTTAAAATTGTTCATCGTTATTAGTATAAAGGTTGATTTACATATGTGAAGTGTGGCGTGTGACGAGTGTTAATTGCCAATCAGAACCGATTATTTTGAGATCCTAGAGATGGCACACGTCGAGAGATGGTTTAATCTTATCTTTCTCTTCACAACTATACTAACGCATACTAATTTGTGTATATGTATAAACAAAGCTATGTTTGGCAGATATGTTCAGTAGACTACTACTGCATGTCCTTGGTGGCCGATATGAACCTTAAAGTACTGTACATATTTTTTTATAAAATTATGCAAGCATATACTGCTTCGTTTACAAATTTCAGTAAAAGTTCTCCCGTTTCTCGTTAATGAAATTTCTAAAAATTCTCCATTTCGCTGAAAAAATACCAAATGTATTTTCTATAACCTCGTCTTGCTCGAGATAAGCGGTATTTAAATATTGACTCTCGTTGGGTAGTGCAATTGAAGAATTTCTCTCTGGGAATGGTCTCATTAAAAGCTTGACTAACGGAAAAGCTTCGTCATCGACTATCAAAATGTGTCCGGAGGTATATTTAAAAAAGAGCTCTGTCCAATCAACTGTCCTGATGCTCATATATCTACAACTATAGGAAATTGTTATCAGGATCACAAATTACCATATAGTAGAGCCACGTATCATTAAAGCCGTCAAGAGCTCCAATACAATTTGGGAAATTTTATTTATTATTGAATTTTGACTCCATCGATTTATATTTTGGTTCGGTCAACGTCTCGAAAGATGAACGAAACAGTGCATTCTATACGTTCTCCAGTGATAGCTTATAATTATTACATTTTTTTATTTCAGCATATTTACTTCAACGTTAACAAAAGTCGTGTTCTTGCTTCCTGCAGATATTGATTCTAGTATTAAGGTTAATTTTTCTAACCGACGATGAACCTCCAATTTTTCCACCAAATTATTATAATGGCCTTGATCGTTCCGTAGTTCCGTTGTAATTTATTTATCCAACATTTCTTGATGTTTGTTCTTGTTTTTTATTATTGCTAATACTAAAAGCAACAAACATTTCCTCACCATTGAAAAGTTCCTTACGGTCATTACCACTCTCTTGAATTAAGTCTTTAATCCTAATTTTAAACGACCAGAAAAGATGGAATCTTTAAAGATTAACGCGACTTTTAAATCTTTAAACTGTGACAAGCTTCAAATGGTTCATCGTTATTAGTAAAATAATAAAGGTAAAAAAAATTAGTAAAATAATAAAGGTAAAGGTAAAAAAATAAAAAAAGTAAATTACATATAAAAACCAAGACAACACCATTCGCAGTGCCATCTGTTTTGAATGTCAAAAATCTACTGACACTCGATTTAGTCATTAACATATAGATTTTCAAAATCAATTAATTAGATGGAAAGGATTTATTTTTACCTTTACCCGTGCCAGTTGAGGTGGTTTTAAACAGAATTAATCAGTAATAATTCTAATCTAAAACCGATTATTGTATTTCTCAAATTCTATTACACAGATGGTGCTTTAGTTACAATTAAATTGAACAATAGATGGCGCGTCAGTTTTTTTACATGAAATCAAATTTTACTGTTTTTACGGAGACCAACAATTTGTAAGTAAAAAAATGAAATGGTTAATCCCAGTGTGTTTTATCAGTAATGAATATTTCTTATCAGTAACATACTTTAACGACGTCATCTTAAATAGACTTCCAAACGATGTATAGTTTTGATCGAATACGCCCGTCGTTTATATATTCTATTTGTAGTGCTGGAAAAATTATATTTTAATTAAGTCAATGACGCTTTTAATTCTACCAACTTAGTTACGTTAATCACAATGTAATTCGCGAACCCTATTGTTTTCACACCATTTTTAATGTGAAGTCGTCGAACTCCGTTGTACATGATTCTCAAAATGCGATTGCACCTAACCTTGCTAGACCCTATTGGTTACCACACTGCGAGTGCACATTGGTTCTCTACCCCTAACCCAATGCTGGATTTTCTGCTTGCCCGATAGACATGTCATCAGTCTCATCATATAAATGATGCTACAAGTCATAGGGACCTTTAAGATTGTACGTTTCTTTAGGTTTTAGAGGTAAAGACTTAGTTGCCGTTACAGGTGAGAATGTTTAAATCGTAAACTGTCATTGCCATGTTTAAATTTTAGAAAATTTGTTTTTTTTTCGATTCACTATGTTGTTCGAAACTTAAGTATTTTGTGGAGAGAGAGAGAGAGAGAGAGAGAGAGAGAGAGAGAGGAAGGTAATGATTGAGTCCACAACATATAACGAATGTGTTTTGCCAGAATTAGGAAATCGCAATTTATGAGCTCACATAAAAGACGTATTTTGATTTATTAGCTTCACCCCTTAGTAAGAAAACCAATCCAAAATGGTATATCGCACCCCACAGTGGAACATTGAGCCATAAGTACAACAATCGATTTGTACCATATATACCGTTAAAAAAATCGTCAACTCGGTATCGATGTGGTGCTCAATACAAGGTTTGGACGTTAATAAGTTCTACTTAATGTACATTCTATGATGTAATATGTTCATATAATATAGATATATGGGATGATTTTCTTACTACAGTGAAGAACTCAACAGTTGAAACACACGATCTTCCTAAGTTTTAGTATTGCTACAGAAGGAACCGAATCAAGATTAACTCGGCTCCCTTTCCAAATTACATATATAATGTTAAACATTTTTTTATTGAATTCGAAGAGCTCAAATATACCTCATAATTGTAGCCTATATGCATTGACATTTTAGCGAAGTGAGGCAAATAGCTGTTCAACAAGTATCTTATATCATTTCATTCTTGAGCATGGCTTATAATCGTAGAAGTTATCATTGAACATAATTGTATTGCATATACTTATTAGATAAATGATTAATTACACTAACTTGGCGAAAATATCAGCATTAATTTGGTTACGGAAATGGGTGACATCTTTGGATTAGTACAATAACTAAATATCTAAAACCAAAAGGAAATTTTTATACGATGCCCGGCGAATTGGGTGTAAATATGCAAACAGAAAGCGCATTGAATCAATTTAAATTGCTATAAAAAGCTTTTAAGATTTTATATTTATAGCTGTTGCTAAACAGAGGTTGCACGAAATTTGACTTAGAAAATTGGATACGCATATATAAATATAACCTAAACGATTTTTTTACCTCCAGCTCTGTACTGATGTCTGTTTGTATTATAGAGGGATCCTTTTTGCGCACTACTGCTGGGTAGCCGTATTTTGTTTTTCTGAGCTGCCTTTTTTTCTATTCACTTCCACTGACCTCGCTACTCATCATCATCACCTGCTAACCAATTATAGTTGGATATAGAGTACCATCCGTATACTCTTGACACTGAGTTTAATTTGATTTTTCACTGTCGGATTAGTCGGAAACATCACACTTGTTTGTTTTCTTCACTAGAGAAATACGGGAAAGACTAAGCATTCATGTATTCTACGACATGTATTCTAACGACTAAGCATGTAAGTATTCATCAACATGTATAGGTATAATAACCTATACATTTTTATATACGTAGCATCGGTACAAAAGAGCTACACATATTTAGAGATTTTTTTTTAACATGGTCTCCCCCAACATTAATGCATTTATTACATCTTTCATATAATTTATTTAAACCGCCGAAAAAAATGTTTTGTTTTGGTCTTCAAAATTATCTTTAGTAGCGGACATAACTTCATCATTATTTGAAAAATGTCGGTTCCTTAATTGTTTTTTTAAATTTGGAAACAGAAAAAAATCACTAGGGGGCAAATATGGCCTATAGGGTGGGTGAGGGATTTCTTCAAAGCCTCATTCACGCAGAACACTTTGTGCAATTTAAGCCTTATGAACAGCCGCGTTGTCGTGGAGAAGTACAATCTTATTTCTAACTTTGTATGCCGTTTCTCCCGGATGGTAACCTTCCATTTGTATAAAATTTCCGCATAAAATTGGGGCTATAACCTTCCTAGCCGACTGTTAAGTTATTTCTTATGGGGAGGTTCATCAAGTTGTTCCATTGATGCATAGTTTCTTGTTTAGATTTCGGATTCCAATGAGGAATCCATGTTCATCGCCCGTCACGAAACTATTTATGAAATTATCAGGATCATTATCTTTCATATTTAAAATGTTTCTTTATGTTTCGACAAGATTTTTGTTCCAGGGTTAGTAAACGGAGAATCCATCTAACATTATCTTTGGATGTATAATGGAAAATAAATTTAGATTATTTTGCTTATTTACAAGAAAACTTTATTACCTCTATTTTTTATTCAATTTTATTCATTTTTTTTCTAAACACATGTTGCAAAATTGACGTTCAAAATTAAATTAAACAAAACAAAACAAAAGTTGTTTCTAGATGTTTGTTGTATATGAAAAATAAACAAAAACTAAATATTGTTTTCTCTTTCACTCAAATATCACATACCAATCCTACGAATATATTGATTTGCCCTCGTATACCAACTTCTGTTAAGAAAATAAACGTGTTCTTTTTTAACCCATCAGGAAATCGAATCTATACTGTAGCGTATCTTTTTAGGCTGAAGAATCTCAAACAATATGTTTTAGTCATCTCACAATATCAAATTAATTTTTCTGATCGATGTAAACTTATGAGTGACGTCATTTAATGATCGGTTGATCGAAAAAATGAGTACATGACTAGATTCGTCTATAATCTATATGCACGTTTTATTGCAATAGTTGAATTACCGCGGCCTCCTTGATATCATTCGAATTGTTAATATTTCATTGTGGCGTGACAATTATCATTGCATTTGTGATAACATGTCATTGATATAAATTATTTTGTTTTTACTCATGTGATACAAACATTTATTGCTGACCTTGAAATACATCATTATACAAAAACATAGTCGAAGCTTATTTTTTCCTAGAATGAATCTTAACGCGATACGGGCGTAACTACGAGTATCTATAAATTAATTGGAGAGGGTAGTTGACTTATCTATGTCTATAAATTCATGCACAAACCTGAGTTTAGTTTAATCGTTCATATCGTTTTAAAGTATATAGTCATAACTCTAAATTGTGTCTATTCATAAAAATCAATTTATATTAATAATTAATTATGACACATTTACTTTTATCATTTGTCAGATATGTCGTGTTAAATCAGGTGATTTTATTAGTGGTGGGCGTTGTTAGTGCCGAACAATTCAAGTGTCGCGCAATACATCAAATCACACATAGTTCGTATAAATTCGAAAATTGCGATGACAAGAGTTTCTACCATTATCAACTGGATATACATGAACATAAGGATAATATAAACTCTTTAGTGTTTACAAACTCCCAATTCAACTCTATACCAAAAGAGATTTTCGAATTTAATTTACAAAATTTGGATATGAGTAATTCTTCGATATGGCATCTACAACCAAATGGATTAAGATTGGCTGATAAACTTAAAAATTTAACGTTATCGCACAATAATTTACGTGAACTTTGCGATGGACAATTCAACGGAGCCTATAATCTGGTTCAATTAAATTTATCGCATAATCAGATTCAACATATAGATGGGAACGTACTAAAAAAATTTAAAAAACTAATCGTAATCGATTTGTCTTACAACGAAATACAACATATTCCCGACAATTTTTGTGCCAAGTTAAATGTTAAGGTGATCAACGTCAATAATAATCGTTTGACGTGTTTAAATTTTAGTGCTTTACACTGTGAAAAGTTATATGCTGACAATAATTTAATAGTTGATAGTGTGACTAACACAAATGTTGCTAATAAATTAGTACATTTATCGATGCGTAATAACAAGTTAACGAGTTTGAATAATATTCGTAATCTGACGATGTTATCTTATCTCGATTTGTCAGAGAATCCGTTACGCTCTGAAACGGATACAAATAGTTTTGCGCAAAATACCAAATTAAAAATCTTAATTTTACAATCGACCGGACTAGATGTGGCAATATTGCCCAGAGTGCCATCCAGTGTCGAAATATTAGATATTTCATTTAATAATTTGTCAATGATTGATTTGAATTCGTTTTCACATCTTGTTAATTTAAAGGAATTGTTTATGAACGGTAATCAGTTGCAGGATCAAGCTTTTGATGCATTTGAATATTTATTTCCAAAGTTACGAATAGTGGGTATATCTGATAATAATTGGCAGTGCGACAAATTAAAAGCAAATTTGAAATTATTCAAGCAACTGAACGTGGAGGGTTTGAATTATAAAACAGAAGCGATCAATAAGAACGCAACTAATATTCAAGGCATTGGGTGCAAAAGTGACGCTTCCTCAATGGCATATTTTCACAAGAATATATTTTATATTTTAATTCTAGTAATAGTTATATATTCATAACGCTATTCGTTTTCATTATAGTCAGAAAAATTATACGAATCCCATTCCGTTAAGTTATATAAGAAAGTGAATAGTTTTGTGTGGTCAACAATTCAGTCGCTTAGCAGGTAAGACTGGAAGTCGGTAAAAAATTCCTTTTTCAGATTTTTTATGCATACTCAGAGTGGTTTTTCTATTTCTTCTTTTGCTTAGCGCATCGACCACACGCGTTTTAACTTAAGAACTAATTTTATAATATTTAAATATATAAATAAAGTATACAATAAAGGAATTATATTATTTGAAAAATGGTTTTACATATATTTGAGTTGCTACGTTCTGCCCATTCGATCCGGATCAGCACGCGGATCTTATTCGACCTAGTGTACTTGCTATCCTTCGATTTCATGAAATTTATTAAGTCAATACGACCAACAAACATATATGGAGCCAATCGAGGTGCATAATTCAGATTTGTGGACTGCTGCTAATTTAAACCATATAAGAGAAACGAATAAGATGGAGATGATGTTTAAAGCGACTATATGACGAGTATAAAAATCTTCACTGTATATAGTGCATACTTAACATCAAATTGCAGGTAACAAATCATTATGGCAAAGAGAGGTTATGACAAACCGCTTATTCTGTACCAATCAGGATTATACGGTATTTCGAGTTGGTCACCACAAAAATAAACATCTTGAAACAAACACTTGATAGTGGAACTATATAAACCGGAAGCAGTATATAAACGTTTTTTTTTTTTACTCATTTGAAAGATAAGAGACGATCGTATGATAATTTGTTTGTATCGTCATAATAATGAAAGTAACTATAACACGTTAATTTACAAACCAGTATTGTTATCTGATAAGGTGATTGAGTCTTATTATTGTACTTATGATTGGAAGTATATTTTTTGTACAACCTGTGAATTTTATATTAATATCAAAGACAATGTACTACAAGATAGACATCTTGCACCCATGGAATTTACATATAAACTAAAAATCAGACATTTTTTCAAATACTTCAGAAGTATTTTGTCAAAATTGGACAACGGACTATCATAGATCGATTATCTCGCTCGATCACATGGCTGTAGTTTTATTTTAATATGTCCTAAAAAAATATAGATATCTCTTTTATGTTTACACCATATTTCTAATTAAAAAATGAAACAGTACAATACACATACTAAATCATTTCTGGATACGGAAAATTAACTTTTATATAAACCAAAAACAAAAGAAATTTTATATATATATGTATCACGTTTAACACCTTCACGACGCAGTTGGCAATTTATATGCTCGATAAAATAAAATCAAAAGCCCTTGAATGGGTTAAGCAAAATTATAAGAAAATACACATGAACAAACACAAACAACAATTTGTGATTTTATTAGGATGTTGTGTACAATACAAATGTAAATTACATAAAGGTTGCAACTTGCAATATATAATATGTATATGTATTTTGGTTCAATATTTTGATTTTTTTTTGATAATTTACAAAATAAATCGTCGTTTGTGTTTGACGATTATAAGGTGTTGTTGTTGTTGTTTCAACTTTTCTTTTGCAAAGATGGATTTTGATTTCTAATAATTCCATTTATAAAGGTTAATTTTTTATTCTTGATATATATATATATATATATATATATATATATATATACATATATATATATATATATATATATATATATATATATATATATATATATATATATATATATATATATATATATATATATATATATATATTTATATATATATATATATATATATATATATATTTAAATATATATTTATATATATACGCATATATATATATATATATACATATATATATATATATATATATATATATATATATATATATATATATATATATATATATATATATATATGTATATATATACATAAATATATATATATATATATATATATATATATATATATATATTTATATATGTATATATATATATATATATATATATATATATATATATATATATATATATATATATATATATATATTTATATATATATATAAATATATATATAATAAATATATATAATAAATAAATATATATATATATATATATATATATATATATATATATATATATGTATGTATATATATTATATATATATATATATATATATATATATATATATATATATATATATATATATATATTTATATATATATATATATATATATATAATAATCTATGGCTTAGAGGCCGTAAACGGCCCTTACCGCGTCTCAACTGTGACCTTATGAACCATTTTAACGATTGGTGCACATTGTAGGTGGTCAGCCCAACGAATGTTTTAACACACAAACGCGTTTTTATGTCATCCGGTTGCATGTAAATTTTTGGTCAACGGCGGAATCGAACTCGAGACCGCGGCGTGATGAGAAACTCTCTTAACCATTAAGCTACATCCGGCGACATATATATATATAGAAATATATTTATATATATATATAAGTATATATATATATATATATATATATATATATATATATATATATATATATATATATATATATATATATATATATATAAATATATATGTATATATATATATATATATATATATATATATATATATATATATATATATATATATATATATTTATATATATTTATATATATATTTATTTATATATATATATATATATATATATATATATATATATATATATATATATATATATATATGTATATAGATATATATATATATATATATATATATATATATATATATATATATTTATATATATGTATATGTATATATATATTTATATATATATATATATATATATATATATATATATATATATATATATATATAATATATATGCATATATATATATATATATATATATATATATATATATATATATATATATATATATATATATATATTTATATATATATATATATATATATATATATATATATATATGTATGTATGTATATCAAGAATAAAAAATTAACCTTTATAAATGGAATTATTAGAAATCAAAATCCATCTATGCAAAAGAAAAGTTGAAACAACAACAACACCTTATAATCGTCAAACACAAACGACGATTTATTTTGTAAATTATCAAAAAAAAATCAAAATATTGAACCAAAATACATATACATATTATATATTGCAAGTTGCAACCTTTATGTAATTTACATTTGTATTGTACACAACATCCTAATAAAATCACAAATTGTTGTTTGTGTTTGTTCATGTGTATTTTTTTATAATTTTGCTTAACCAAGGGCTTTTGATTTTATTTTATCGAGTGCTGCAAAAATTCTATATATAATGAAGTAAATTGCCAACTGCGCCGTGAAGATGTTAAACGTGATACATATATATATATATAAAATTTCTTTTGTTTTTGGTTTATATAAAAGTTAATTTTCAGTATCCAGAAATGATTTAGTATGTGTATTGTACTGTTTCATTTTTTAATTAGAAATATGGTGTAAACATAAAAGAGATATCTATATTTTTTTAGGACATATTAAAATAAAACTACAGCCATGTGATCGAGCGAGATAATCGATCTATGATAGTCCGTTGTCCTATTTTGACAAAATACTTCTGAAGTATTTGAAAAAATTTCTGATTTTTAGTTTATATGTAAATTCCATGGGTGCAAGATGTCTATCTTGTAGTACATTGTCTTTGTTAATATCATAGAAAAAAGACATAAGAATAGTTCCTTTCATATATTAAAATGAAATAGGTATCAATCAAAGTTAATAAAAGTATACTGACTGTATGCACTCTACTGCAAAACGAGACCTCAATATAATTTTATCTATATATTCATCCTTGTTGCAGATTATTTTGTAGTAAAATACGCGAATGCGTATCGAGTAGTCAATTATATACATGTATATAACTTTATGAATGAACGAAAACAAAACAAACAATAACAAAACGAAAACAAAATATTCTATGGGATCCTGTTGGAAAATATTTCTCGTTCGCAGTTGCTCGATTGAATTTTGTTATGTATTTTTAATTTTTATTGAAGATCGATTCAAGGTCCTTTTTCTATATAAATTTTTATTTCGAGAATTTTGTTGGTGTGCGCATATTTTTATTTTTCAAATTAAATAACGTATACTTATATGTTTATTATACACATAAACGATTCACGTTTTTCCATGATAAGAAGATTGACTCGAAAGTAGGAAATGTTGCACGCTCAATCTTGAAATGTATATACATATATATATATATATATATATATATATATATATATATATATATATATATATATATATATATATATATATATATATATATATATATACAATATATATATATATATATATTTATATATATATATATATATACATATATGTATATATATATATATATATATATATATATATATATATATATATATATATATATATATATATATATATATGTACATAGATAATGTATAGTTAATTACAGAAAGCAAATATGTTGAACGAGTAATTCGTATAGCTCTTAAGTGTAGCTTATAGCACAGATATTATTATTATTATTCGGTCTTTACAGGCCATTACTGGCACCACGGATCAGCACATAATATAGCGCAGATAATCGTATATTAAAGGTAAACAGCTCGGCAGTAAATAAAACAAAATTTGAACGCCCGAATTTAATTACTCTAATATTACTTGTGCTTAAAACTGTCAGGCTACTAAACATGATTTAATATAATTGATAAACCTGTTACTTCGACTAAACCAGGTTGTCGATAAAGATCTTAAAGTTACAAGCGGTCTATCTCGAGCGAACGTAGATCCTGGTGGGTTATGTGACGACTCGTTGTTGAGGATTCGATAACGATGGTGCTTGTACTTGTTCACGATTTTACTCAGCGAAAATTATATCACGTTTATCCAACTTTGAATTTTTCCAGGATTTTAACTCTCCCTTCAGAGGTAACCGCACCATTCATTCCGTATCCACACGTAGAACGTGACTCTGCCAGCGTACTCGTTGTCCTTTTTTTTAATGCACAACCTCAACATATCGCTGCCACTACTAATACTCAATTGAATTCATGGTCTCTAAAACTAGACATGACCATATAAACTACTGCCTACGTATTTGGTTAAGAGCTGATACAATCTCACGTCTTGGACAACCTGGGCCCGCATTGTTGAAATCATCACGTGGTTAATTTAGCATCGAGAAGTTTTCCATTAATGCAACCACGTTTCTAAGTGGATGTTCTAGAAAGAATTCGCTTGCTACTTTAAGATTACGAGTGATCCCAAAATACGTAATTTTCGGGTGCTTTCTCTATTTTCAAGACTACGAACCTAGGTTATTATACAGAAATCGCAGTTTCAGGAATAAGAATCTAGGTTATTACAGAAATTAGACTGATTTCTGCCAGCTTTTCATTAAAGTCGCCAATCACCAGTCTGACATGGTGTAGATACCATCAGATCATCTAAAGGATTATAAAATGAGTGTTTATCCTCTCTTTGGCTAATATCAACGGTCACAAGTGCACAAACTATTGGCAGAAACTTATGCAATGAGATTCGACCGATACTCTTTTATTTATATAACTAGTCTTGAAACGCACTTGGTGTTTCAAGTTAAGTACTTTTTTTTAATTACAGTACATAATTAATTACATTAAATTATTAAGTACTATTAACTTCGAACGGAGTCTGGAGAAAAACGAGAAATTACATCTAACATTGATGTAAGATACCGAGTCAATTGTTTGGTCAAATGAAAATTTTGTATGATTACCAATAAATCCTTAGTAAAACAGGTTTGTTTGATGCGAAGGAGGCTTCAAGATGTACACACAATGACCAACACCTTCTGATCATTGAGTATCAACACGTGAGGGCGATCGATCATTGAAGTTTACTTTATTTGAAAGCTAAATTTATACAAAACAATGACTGAATCAGCATCTGTGCAAAAAACTGAAAGTAAATGTAAACATATGTAAATAGAAGCAGGTTCAATATTTTGTTTTTAACATCGTGAAGAAAAAAAAATAACCAAAAATAATTTTAACAAATTTGTTTTTAATTTTTTAATATTTTTAATTTTCTGCATGTTTGATTGGATCGTCGTTTTGAAGTTTTTAAAAATTCATTATTTACAATAGACCACTTACAGTTTTTACGCATTAGTACTAATATAAACAAATCTATTAGTTTTTTAATATGGTTGAAACATATATGGTTTTGATTTGGTAAAAACGATTCGTATTCCAGTGTCATCATCTCAAGACATTTTTTTGATATTAATTGTACTCTTTTAGGCGAGCTACAATTATTGTGATAGTACGATTCAAATTCTTTAACCAAAGATCGAGCTATCTGGCAAAATTCGTCCGATGGTGCTGTTAATGAACCAAAATTACTTTCAACCTTATTAAAATTATTAAATTTTCATTATAAACGATTTCCATATAATATCTAAAGGTATGTACTTATATATTTCCAAGAGAAACTTATTTGTTAACGTATTGTCCGTTTCGGATGTTATATTAATTACATCACACATTTTTTATTATATACGAGTATTTATTTATTATTATTAGTTATTTATAACTAATATTATAATATTATTATTTCTATGTTAATATAACAAAGTTATAACGAAACACTTGTAAAGAAAAACAAGCTGTACATCTCATACATAAATTCGTACAAAACCTGTCAAGAAAAATTGTCACTAAAGAAGAAGAAGAAGAGCTTTTAAACCATGGATTAAATTTCGCAGTTAAAACCACCCCAACAAAATTAACATAATAGCTGACATTGAAATGGAAATTACAAGGCCAATTGAAACAAAAAACGAAATTAGAGGAAACTTAGGTACCACTGTTCATTTTCTCATCTATTCCAAATGAAAGAGCACAACGATATCAAAACCAACGTTTTGAACGTTAATTTTGACGTTAGCAATGGTGATGTTACGACTTTAAAAAAAAAGCGGCGAAACTACGATTTCCGATTGAAACCCGATTCTTTTGTTTTATTGTACGAATGTAAACCAACCAGAAACACCACAAAAAGCAAAAAACTAGTTTTCAAAAAAAAATTGATGTTACGCCCTATTCACAATCTGCCATCGATATGCTGAAAGAGTGAAAAAATGATCAACGAAAATGCATACACATTCCGTGTATTTAGACGAAGTATTTTATTCCCGGATTTTTTTCGATTTCCATAAAAAAGCCGGTTTTTCTTGACGATAATTTTGGAATTTGTTTTACACCAAAATGTTTTGGTTTCTTCGGATTCTGCGCACTCACACAAACAAAACTAAATAAAAACAAATTCTCAAGGACATAGAATAAAACGAAATGAAAATATTTTTTACACATACATATGAAAAAAATCAATTATTTTGTTGACTCGTCTAAACGATGAGAGAATTTTTGATGAAGAATCCGGAATACAATACCTAGTCTGAACACGCGGATTAGTACAGCGATCACCATAGTCAAAAATGTGTCTCTTTAATTTTTTATCTGATAATAAACATTTTAAAAGTATCAAATGCCAGAATCCCTCTGTTGTATGCTTTACCGAAAACGCACAAGCCTGGCCAGAAAATACGCCCTTTAGCCTCAAACATTCGTTCACCAACTCAGAACATCGCAAAATGGTTAATGAATGAGCTCAAAAAAATTAAACAACCAACAGGCTTTGATGTAAAGTCATTATACCCGAGCATCCCTTGTGAAACCACTCTATAACATATATGGAAGAATGATTGATATCACAATGTGTGCCTGAAAATCAAATCCAAGTATATCAAGAAGCGGCGGAAATATGCATCGTCCAAAACTATACGTCAAATTTAGAGGAAGCTATTATAAACAGAACTTCAGTGTTGCCATGGAAAATCTGATATCAAGTTTCAAACCTATTCATGTGTCATTTCGAAACAGTTGTGACAAAACATAAGGAATTCTCTAGAATGTGGTACAGATATCATGACGATCATTTGCATAGTGAATTATCGGAAAGTTGAGGAAACACGTACATGGCTGAACTTCTTCCACGAATCAATAAAATTCACACACGTAATAGAAGACTACAACGGAACAATTCTTTTTCTGGATGTAAACGCACTGAAAACCATAACTTGTCGTTCAGTGTTGTTACAGAGCTTTCGGTCTGTACCAAGTACGTCATCATTAATACCTCTTTGAACTTTTGGTCTGTACCGACAATTTATACCCCTATTATGAATGTCACCTCACCTCACTCGTCACCGTGACGTGTATCGTCACTCGAGTCATATTTTGGTATTATGATTGTCGCTTTATTTTGAGTGAGTGACGAACGCATCATGGTGCGTTATTTTCTATAGATTGTTGTTTTTAAGTTGGTAACTATTATTTTTTGTTTTGATTTCGGTATGTTTGACGTTTGGTGGTGTGTAAAAATAATAAATTTCAAGTTTTAAAAAGTAAATTAATTTAAAGTTTTGTAGTTCAGTTTATTTTAATAATTAAATTTTTCAAAATTTCGAATATTTACTGGACAATGTCTGGATTTTATTTCCATTTCATTAAAAAATTTTGGATACTGACTGCTGTTTGTTATTTTCCAAACTGACTACTGTTTATTTCCATTTAATAAAGAAAATAATATTTAAAAATCGAAAATTATTATTTTAATAAATCACAAAAAACAAAATTATTATTTTAATTTAAATAAAACCAAAAAAAAAATTAAAAACGTATTTTTAATTAGTCAAAAAAAATTCTCACTTGCTGTCACCGACAAATTGTAAGTGAGGCTAAGTGACAAAATCCTCGCTCACCGTGACATTCATAATACCAAAATTTCATTTCAGTGACGTCACGTCACTCGGTGACGCGTAAGTGACATTCATAATAGGGGTATATATTAAAAACGAAAATTATTATTAAAAACGAAAATTATTATTTATAAATCGAAAATTATAATTTTAATAAATCACCAAAAAGAAAATTATTATATTAATTTAAATAAAATCCAAAAAAATGTAAAACCGTATTTTAAATTGGTCAAAATAAATTCTCACTTGCTGTCACCGACAAATTGTAAGTGAGGCTAAGTAACAAAATTCTCGCTAACCGTGACATTCATAATACCAAAATGTCATTTCAGTAACGTCGCGTCACTCGGTGACGCGTAAGTGACATTCATAATAGGGGTTTTAAGTTCAAGTATACTTTTTCACTAATATAACCCCTAAATGTTTGTTAAAACATTACGTTTCATAAAAAGTATGTACATATGTTGGAGTAAGTAATTCTCGTGACCCCTTAGTGTTGGTTACCGAAATATTGTAAGTAAATTTGTTTAATCGACATGCATGATTTGTATCAAAAAACCATTTTTTGAGTTTTTTCCGAAGTTCGAAACTGCTGCAGTTGATTATCGAGAAAGCGCATCATTAATGTTTACATGATCGAGTTTTGTTGGTGATGTTATGGAAAATTTCACTCACATTTGGCGGGAACCAAAAAAAAACCTTTTTTTTCGTCGGGTATAAATACGGTGGATTTAGAAGAAAGATGCTCTTAGATTGTCAGTTTCCGATACAAACGTTTCAACCTGAAATCAAGTTTTTGGAAAAAAGAAACTCTTATATACATATATATAAAAATTAAAAGTTCCAAGTTAATATGAGATGTTACAAAAAAAACATATGGGGATATACAGGGTGTCCCCGATCAAGGAGCAGTGGTAAATCGTTTTCTAAAAATTGTAAATAGCGTTCGCTATTTAATGTAGATGGTAATATGAATGGTCCAATTAAATTATCGCCAATTACACCAGCCCATACGTTTACACTGAAGCGATGCTCTTGTGGGTATTGTTTTCATTCTTCGTCTCATAAGTAAAAAACTATAACACATGGGTACAAATAATGTATTGGGGGATTGTAGAGGAGATCATAGCGGATTAAAATTAAGTAAAAAAAAATTTATTAGGGTATTTTTTTGAGAAAAACTCAAATTTATGAAAAAAAATATAATTTTTTTTTATTTGTTTAACTTTAAAACGCCATAGCTCTTAAATGGATACAGATGCGAGATAGCCAGTGAGATCTTAAATATAGCCTATTTAGTTGTCCGTCAAATGAGACTTTGTTAGTTGCTGTTTGATAAAAATTTTGTAAGTTACAGCTTAATATCCGCTTGTACTTTTTTTCCGAACCAAATTTTTTAAACGCGCTGTATTTCAAAGAATATCAAAATTTTACCCGCCCCTTCCATACGATTTTTTTCATGAAATGAACCAAGGAATCAGTCCGTAACGGATCAGCATCCCAATCGGGGACACCCTGTATATATATATATATATATATATATATATATATATATACATATATATATATATATATATATATATATATATATATACATATATATATATATATATATATATATATATATATATATATATA